>SSNP01000027.1:389146-420639 GCA_006937955.1 Pachypanchax playfairii
AATATACTTTCAGCACTTCTAAAAGCAAATCTCAACATTAAATCTCAGTTTTATAGAATATATAATTCTAGGAAAAGGATAATAGTGCGTTCACACCGGCTGCTTTGTCAGCGTCAAGCAACGTTCATAACGCTTCAAGTTTGACGCTTGAAAGTTGAAGTTTGTAACGCCTGCCAGTAGACCGCGTAGGCGTTGAAGCTCGTAATGCTTGACCGTTAAAAAGAGTGTGTAGGCGGGGCTTCCTGTGTTATCGGACGTTCTAAGCTATGGCTGATCATATACAGTGGGGCAAAAAAGTATTTAGTCAGCCACCAATTGTGTAAGTTCTCCCACTTAAAAAGATCAGAGAGGCCTGTAATTTTCATCATAGGTATACCTCAACTATGAGAGACAAAATGAGGAAAAAAAATCCAGAAAATCACATTGTCTGATTTTTAAAGAATTTATTTGCAAATTATGGTGGAAAATAAGTATTTGGTCAATAACAAAAGTTAATCTCAATACTTTGTTATATAGCCTTTGTTGGCAATGACAGAGGTCAAACGTTTTCTGTAAGTCTTCACAAGGTTTTCACACACTGTTGCTGGTATTTTGGCCCATTCCTCCATGCAGATCTCCTCTAGAGCAGTGATGTTTTGGGGCTGACGCTGGGCAACACGGACTTTCAACTCCCTCCAGAGATTTTCTATGGGGTTGAGATCTGGAGACTGGCTAGGCCACTCCAGGACCTTGAAATGCTTCTTACGAAGCCACTCCTTCGTTGCCCGGGCGGTGTGTTTGGGATCATTGTCATGCTGAAAGACCCAGCCACGTCTCATTTTCAATGCCCTTGCTGATGGAAGGAGGTTTTCACTCAAAATCTTACGATACATGGCCCCATTCATTCTTTCCTTTACACGGATCAGTCGTCCTGGTCCCCTTGCAGAAAAACAGCCCCAAAGCATGATGTTTCCACCCCCATGCTTTACAGTAGGTATGGTGTTCTTTGGATCCAACTCAGCATTCTTTCCCCTCCAAACACGACAAGTTGAGTTTCTACCAAAAAGTTCTATTTTGGTTTCATCTGACCATATGATGTTCTCCCAATCCTCTTCTGGATCATCCAAATGCTCTCTAGCAAACCGCAGACGGGCCTGGACGTGTCCTGGCTTCAGCAGGGGGACACGTCTGGCACTGCAGGATTTGAGTCCCTGGCGGCGTAGTGTGTTACTGATGGTAGCCTTTGTTACTTTGGTCCCAGCTCTCTGCAGGTCATTCACTAGGTCCCTCCGTGTGGTTCTGGGATTTTTGCTCACCGTTCTTGTGATCATTTTGACCCCACGGGGTGAGATCTTGCGTGGAGCCCCAGATCGAGGGAGATTATCAGTGGTCTTGTATGTCTTCCATTTTCTAATAATTGCTCCCACAGTTGATTTCTTCACACCAAGCTGCTTACCTATTGCAGATTCAGTCTTCCCAGCCTGGTGAAGGTCTACAATTTTGTTTCTGGTGTCCTTTGACAGCTCTTTGGTCTTGGCCATAGTGGAGTTTGGAGCGTGACTGTTTGAGGTTGTGGACAGGTGTCTTTTATACTGATAACGAGTTCACACAGGTGCCATTAATACAGGTAACGAGTGGAGGACCGAGGAGCCTCTTAAAGAAGTTACAGGTCTGTGAAAGCCAGAAATCTTACTTGTTTGTAGGTGACCAAATACTTATTTTCCACCATAATTTGCAAATAAATTCTTTAAAAATCAGACAATGTGATTTTCTGGATTTTTTTTCCTCATTTTGTCTCTCATAGTTGAGGTATACCTATGATGAAAATTACAGGCCTCTCTGATCTTTTTAAGTGGGAGAACTTACACAATTGGTGGCTGACTAAATACTTTTTTGCCCCACTGTATATGATCAGCCATAGCTTAGAACGTCCGATAACACAGGAAGCCCCGCCTACACACTCTTTTTAACGGTCAAGCATTACGAGCTTCAACGCCTACGCGGTCTACTGGCAGGCGTTACAAACTTCAACTTTCAAGCGTCAAACTTGAAGCGTTATGAACGTTGCTTGACGCTGACAAAGCAGCCGGTGTGAACGCACTATTATCCTTTTCCTAGAATTATATATTCTATAAAACTGAGATTTAATGTTGAGATTTGCTTTTAGAAGTGCTGAAAGTATATTGTAGTTCATCATTTTTTTTTTTTTTTTATTAAACCTCTGAACATCTTGTTTTGATATGTTTGCTAATGAATTCGGCAGTGAAAGACAGTCTAGTTACTTTCCTGTTTTCCATGTCTGGTTTGCATTTGACTCCAAATTTAATGCTTTTCCTCTCAGTGTGAATTCATTTTCGGAACAGCTGAAAACACCAGATTTCTTTTCATACTTGACTGTGAAAATATTGCCGCTGTTTTCTGACTTCTTCTTTCATTTTAACAGGAAATGAGAGTCTGCAGGAGAACTACGTTCAGGATAGTAAGATGGGATTTGTCATCAACGCCATCTATGCCATGGCTCATGGCCTCCATGACATGCACAGAGAGCTTTGTCCGGACCAGACGGGACTCTGTGAGGCCATGGATCCTATTGATGGAAGCAAGCTGTTGGATTATCTTCTCAAGACGTCCTTCAGAGGAGTCTCTGGAGAGGAAATTTACTTCGATGAAAACGGAGACACTCCAGGCAGGTGAGAAGGGAATTTAGAGCTTTCATGACTTTCTCTCTTTTCTTCCAAAGTCTCCTACTCATTATCACGCATGCATAATCACACACATGTGCACCAGTCTTGAGTACAAAAGGATGTAATTAGTTTAGACTGAAGCGAGTTCAGTGAATGGTCGACTGTGGCAGCCGCTTTCATCTCGATTCTGGTCCAACAGACACCGTTTGACAGTCAGGAAACACGACCGTGTCATTCCTGCGTCAGTTAGAGGTTAGGTGGAGCACATCTTAGTGCACTATAACAAAACGAGGACACAATGTATCAGTGCACAAGCTTTCTATGTCACACTAACAAGATTTCAAACCATATGAGTGAATTTCAGTAGGAAACAAAAAATATTGCTAGGCAATCTAATCTCCATAAACCACCTCCCACTTCTCATCTATTCATACTTATTGTTGTTTGTTTTTTTTCTCTCTCTGCTAATCCAGGTATGACATCATGAATCTGCAGAATGTGGGTGAGGAGCGCTTCGACTACATAAATGTGGGTTCTTGGCATGAAGGCATCTTAAACATTGATGACAGCAAGTTATGGATGAACAGCAGTGACATGGTTCGCTCAGTCTGCAGTGACCCCTGCTCCAAGGGACAGATAAAGGTAGGAACTCTTCAATCCTAAATCAACTCTGTGACTGATTGGTTGATTAAATGAATAAATGCATCATTTCCTCATTCCTGATTCAATAAACTGTGATTTAAAATGAGACCATGTGTATCCTATTAGCTTTACAGGCGTTGGATCAAAAACTTATTATATAAACTAAAGTTTTGCCCCTACAACAGCAATCCCCAGCCAACAATTGATGAAATATAAAGTAAATCAAACAGCAACCAATCCATTTGCATCCTACGTAAACCATGTATTACTGTATGTGATTGTGAGTGACGTCCGATTTAAAAAAACAGCAGGACTCCCACACTCCCATGAGGGCTATGTGGATTCAGACATTGTAATTAACGACGTCGAAGCCAAACGAGACAATGTGTGGAAGCGCTTTTATTTTGTTTGTTACATTTTGTCTGAAGCTTTTAGCAGAGCACCATCACATTTCCCTGAATAATGCAAAGCATTTACATTTTTAGGTGGAAATAGATGTTGAATCAGGAAACCTGCAGTCATTCAAGACAAGAGAAAGAATTCCTCCCTACGTTGCTCACTGCTGAGAACTATGGTGTCTCTGTTTACTATTCTATGTACAAGCTGTACATATTAGCTTCATGACATTCAGTTTACATGAATGTGGCCAGTTTGGCACAGTGAATTGTCAAACTGTTACTGGGCACAGTTTTATAAAATGCCCTAATTCACTCCATCTGGGACTGATTGCTTTCTGTTGCCGTACACCGAGTCGCTCTGAGGGAGGGTGCAGCCTCTCTCCTGGCTGCTCTCATGTCTCTCTCTATCTATCTGCTTTGTTTCCTGCCCCACTTATCACCCTGCTTTGCATATCACAGTTCTGGTAACAGCTTCTCTGGGAGCAGAATGTAAAAGCAGTTGGCCTTGTTTTATAAACATTATGTCTGGGGCTCAAAAAAAAAAAAAAATCGGATAAAGTAAAATAAATGGCACAAACACATCCCTGACGTTGGCATTCACTTGGAGCTCATTACCTTTCGTTTTTGGTTCGTTGTGATCGTTTTACTAAGACGTCTTTTTTTTTTGACCTATCTATCTTAATCGTTTCTACGTGCAGGTGATAAGGAAGGGTGAAGTGAGCTGCTGCTGGATTTGTACAACGTGCAAGGACAACGAGTATGTCCAGGATGAATTTACCTGCAAGGCATGTGAGCTGGGATGGTGGCCTGATGAAGAACTAGCAGGTAGAAGACATAAACCAAACACTCCAACCAAGAAAACCAATTTACATTTGATCATTTTACCCCTTTCTGCTCATATCTAACCAATAGTGAGACTAATAAATGACCTTATCCTCTCAAGAAGAAGCACTCCTTCTACTTTTTTCTCCAGCTCAGTCCTTTGACCCAACTCTCTTATAGCTTCTTCAACCTTTTCACAAACGTGATTTTGCTCTCTTCCCTCCTCATGCTCTTTGCCTTTTTGTACCCTAGTGGTTGTTTTGACAGCGATTTATGAAGTTGAGAGGAACTCTCATTTCCCAGGTGCAAAATCCTATTACTGCCATGAGAGGCTTTGGAACACACTTCAGCAGTGTGTCAAGGAAGAAATTTTCCCTTCACTCTTGTGACATTGAAAAAAAAAAAAAAAACATCCTAAAATATAGAGCTAATAAACCACATAGACCAAAATATAATGTTATATTCTTTAATTATTTGCCTATTTAGGAGCAGGTTTTCTCTGTAGGATGATACTTTTATTCAACTGTGCAGTTTTATTTTGAAAATTCTCTCAGTGGGAAGCATCATGGACTACTTAAAAATGTCTGATTTGACTTGTTAGGCATTAGCGTGCAGATCAGCAGTGGGTTTCTCTGTGAATTCACTTTAATGCTATTAGCAGAGGCATATAATTTATGGAGCGCTAAGCTGGGGAAGTGTCAGTTTTCTCCCATTAAGCTCCCCAAAATTCCCCTGCATGCTGGATGACAAGTATGTAACTGGTGCATCACCACACAGTTAGGACACATATGTTTGCTAATGTTCATGCATTTGTGAGAGAGACAGGCCTTTTGTTTTATTAAACATTTCTCCTTGTTTTTCCAGGCTGCCAGCCTCTGCCTTTGAAATACCTTGACTGGGCTGATGTGGAGTCTATAGTTGCAGTTGCGTTCTCCTGCGTGGGCATCCTCATCACCTCCTTTGTTACCTTCGTGTTCATCCAGTACCGTGACACACCTGTGGTTAAGTCCTCCAGCAGGGAACTCTGTTATATCATCTTGGCAGGCATATTCATGGGTTACATCTGTCCATTCACCTTAATCGCACGGCCCACGGTGGCTTCCTGCTATCTGCAGCGGCTCCTGGTCGGCCTGTCGTCTGCCATGTGCTACTCCGCCCTGGTGACCAAGACGAACCGAATCGCCCGTATTCTGGCTGGCAGCAAGAAAAAAATCTGCACCAGGAAACCACGTTTTATGAGTGCCTGGGCCCAGGTGATCATCGCCTTCATGCTAATCAGCATGCAGCTAACTCTGGAGATAACGCTAATCATTCTGGAGCCTCCTGAACCTATTAAGTCTTACCCAAGCATCCGCGAGGTCTACCTCATCTGCAATACCAGCAATTTAGGGATGGTAGCACCACTGGGCTACAACGGTTTGCTTATCATGAGCTGTACCTACTATGCTTTTAAGACAAGGAACGTCCCTGCCAACTTTAACGAGGCTAAATATATTGCCTTTACAATGTACACTACCTGCATCATCTGGTTGGCCTTTGTGCCCATTTATTTTGGCTCCAACTACAAGATTATAACCACATCCTTCTCTGTTAGCCTGAGTGTTACGGTGGCACTGGGCTGCATGTTCACACCCAAGATGTACATTATCATCGCCAAACCAGAGAGGAACGTCCGAAGCGCCTTTACCACATCTGATGTTGTGCGAATGCACGTTGGTGATGGGAAATCTGCAGCTCAGTGCGGCAGCAACAGTTTCCTCAACATGTTCCGCCGAAAGAAGGCGGTGTCCGGAAATGCCAAGTAAGTTCTAACTTTTTTTTATGGTTTCTCACATCTGAGATTGTTAACTGGTGTTTTTGAAAAGAGATCAAATTATAAGACAGTTACACATTCTTGAAATTCAAAAAATTTTTTAAAGTAGCAAAAAAGAAAAAAGAAAAGATTTTAATAAAACTAATTAGTTTCTTATTGGCTGAAGTTTACATACAATCATCATGGACGTGAAAACAAAAGAAATGTTGAGCATTTTTATGCTTTCTGTTAAATAAATTTTGCGTTAAAGAGATTAATAAAAAAGTGTAAAAAATTGCACTGAGACAAACATTAATCCATCAAACGCTCTTCCAAGCAAGCAAAGTGGGCGGAGCCACACAAAGTCCTTATGGTGCATTCACACCGGCCCAACCATCAACTTCATAAGCGGCAAGTTTATATGTAAAGTCTATGGTGGACGGGCGTCAGACAGACGTCAACGGCTCTGCGTCGCTTTGTGAGCGTTATGAGCTGCAACTTTTCAAGCTTTTCAGGCGTTGACGCTTGAAACGCCTTTGTCAACATCAGCGTTGCTTGATGTTGACAAAGTGGCCGGTGTGAATGCACCATAAGACAGTTGCATTTCAGTCTGAAGCTTTTTGAGGCCATTGACCAGGTTATGTGTTTAAATATTAACTTACTTTTCTTTTTCAGATCTAGTTTGATAGTAATGAACAACATGAAGTCCCAGTCACAAACCCAATTTTTAAACAGTTATTTTTAATGTAATTTCCGTCAGAATTCAGGGATGCTGTCATCATTGACTGGAACAGGTTGCAGGTTTCTTTTCTCAGACTCTGTAATAGTTTGAACAATTTCCATTAAATCTGGCTTTATAGTTTTTGTGTATCGCATCTTTTGTCTCAGCTATTGTCCTCCCCCCACAAACACTTTTCTTTTTATTAAGATCTTGTAGATACGTCTCAGGGATCGAACTCTGACTCAGGTAAATCCAGGTACAGTAAATCTGGACTGAGCTCCTTAGATTGTAATATGATATGCCAGTTTTCAATTCACTGAGTGTTGAGAAAGAGATGTGTTGACTGAAAGAAGCTGCATTTATTCCTAATCATTATCGAAAAGCTAAAGAATAAAAGGCATCTTTGTTCTCAAATCTCCACTAATTTAATAATTTGGATTCATCGTTGTGTTACAACCAATTCCAGAAAACCCAGAAAGGATGAAAACTTCTTTATTCTAAATGTTGTTTAACCTCTAACAATGCGAAGATCATAAAAAAGAAAACAATCTTTTATTTTCATGTCCATCCATGATGACTGTTTGTAAGGTATTTTACACACGGTAAGAAAAGGATTGTCAAACTTTAAGAAGCCAAATTGTCTTTGTTTTGTTGAAAATGTATAAATAAATTCAATTTAACTTTAATCTCAGTAAGGCCTCTTTCACATTGGATGACACCCCCTACTGTCTTCATGACTTTTTAGAACATGGGTGGATCATGGCACATTTTAAAAACCTTCTGTATGAAGGTGATCATGACTATGATCTGACTGCTTGCTAAATAGATTTATTTTAGTATTATTTGGGGCGACCGTGGTCGAAAGGGGAAGGAGGTTGTCCTCGGATCGAGAGGTTGGAGGTTTGATCCCCGACCTGAACAAGCCATGTGTCGATGCATCCTTGGGCAAGATGCTGAACCCCAAACTGCCTCCCGGGCGCCTGACACAGGCAGCCCCTGCTCCCTCAGGATGGGTTAAATGCAGAAGTGAATTTCTCCATTGTGAAATGAATAAAGTTGAATTATTATTATTATTTTTCTTTTTTGTGCAACAAGTTTCCATGCTGATCCTTCTACATGCATTGGCACAACTCTCTCGGACCACATAAAGATGCATGCTTAAAGAGCCACGCCGATGAAAATCATGTTTTTCGTGTTGGTCGTGTTGTTGATGCTGGAGGACATATCTTAAGAAAATTAAGCTAAAAATTGCATTTCTGAGAATTTCTGCATTGAAATTGTTGTAAATCAGTAGCAGATGTTAAAATTCGATCTAAAAAAGACTGGATTTGTGACATAGAATATCCACTGGGTGAGCTACGAGCTCCGCTAGCAGTAGAGCTAGCGTAAACAAGTAGCTGTTGGCAACGAGGAGGGGGGGGGGGGATCCTCTGCACCAACGGTTCTACCTACACCATAGAGGCAAATTGCTAATGAGCTACTGCCGTTAAGCAGAAACTACTTCCTTGAAAACGGCTCAGATTTTGTGATTTGGGGTAAAAACGCCATAATCGTAATTCAAAGACCACTGAGACGCTTTAAAATAGATCAAAAGAGGATCAGAGTGGCAAAATCCCACAATGCTAGCCTGATGCTACCATGTGGTCGGGTTGTAGTTTCATTACACAGCCAGTATGTCCGGTACTTTAAATTCTCTGTGGCCAGGGCTGATGTTTTGGGTGCACTAAACCCTCTCTCCACCTAGGACCCCAATAACCACTACAGTCTTGTGAAGTTTTGTGCATGGACCCCTCACATTCTATCATGTGCTCCATTGTGAGCCTTATGATTCCTAAATAAGTGATAGAAGACCACCTGCAAACACCTGCAATTTTTTTTTTACATTGTTGTAGGGTTTTCACTCAGTGTGAAAGAGGCCTAAAATGGATACATTGATATAAATAAACAGTGATTCATATTGCACATCCCCCTTCCCCTGAGATATAAAAGAGTTTCAATCCAACAGAATCGATTTTGAAATCCTTACAATGAGACATACAGTATGCTGTGATAGATTTGGATTATTTAAGTGTAGATGTTACAGATCTAAATTAAATACTAGATATAAGAACTGCATTTACTTTTTTGAGATCCACAGCAGTGACACATGGACAGGTGACTAAAAGTAAGGAGTGGGGCAGAGAATGATTCCCAAAATGTTTAAGTGTTGTCTCTCAACCCTTTGCTGTGCAGCCAACATTACCCTTTAACACTCGACACGAAGAAGCAACTGCCAAGGCTGGCAAATGTCGTGGCATGGGGTTTTATTTCACCTCCTTTTCTGGAGAGCTGCACTGTCAAACGGGGTCTTTTGCATTCTGCTTGAGTTTTTTTTTTTTTTTTTTCACTCAGCGACAATCTGGTTGGCTGAAGTGTATGATTAATTATAAGTGTCACTTGCTTCTGTGATCCTGTCACTCCTGTGTTTTTGACATTGCAGCTCTCCATGTAGGAGACCTGCCACCCTGCTGCTTTTGGTTTATCCTGAATTAACCTCCCACTTAACTTTTTCTCAGCATGTCCACCCTCCCCTCCCCACCTCCCTAACTAATCACATTAGAGCCAGTCCGAGCTCATTCTGCACTAAACTACGTGTTGTTTTTAAGACCTGCTCAGGGGACAAACAGAAACACCTTGCAATTGCATGCATCCCAAAGAAAGAGAAATGAGCTGGATGGCTCTGGATTCTTTGAATTTGGTGTCGAAAGCAATTGGTGGATCATAATGCTGTTTGCAGCACATTATGAATCACTGTCTGTGAGAAATATAATGCTGATTCAGACTCACTCGTGAGCCCTTTGGCAGAAGCTGTTCACGTGAAGTCATGTGGTTAAAAAAAAGTATTTTAACATGTTGAAATGTTGAAATCCTGTTGCTTCATTGTGGTCTGATGCTGCTGCTGTTCTGTTACGTCTGATTTCTTTTTTTTTTTTCTGCCTCCACCTCCTGGTTTCCTGTGATAGTAACTTGGGTTTTTATCTCGTTCATAGTTCTAATGGCAAGTCTGTGTCATGGTCTGAATCAGGTGCAAGACACCCTCCGAGGGGGGGGAATGTGTGGCACAGACTGTCTGTGCATGTGAGGAAACAGGAAGCCGGCTTGAATCAGACAGCGGTCATCAGGCCCCTAACTAACACCCCCGACCTCCACAGTTCTGAGCCCTCCACCGACAACCTTGGCACAGACCCCCAACTACCCCCAGAGCCGCCGGGCAGTAAGCCTCTGTGCAACCTGGCGGAGGAAGACGACGAGGGCGATGCACAGCGTCCTCTCTGGACACCAGGACAGGAATCTAATTTAGATGAGCTAGCGTCTTATAGACCTCCTAACTTGAAAGACCCCAACCCGGAGCACCCGCAAAGAACTGTGGTGGACACGCACAGTTCACACATCCCTGCATTAAATGACCACACTGCCAGGAAGCCAATCCCTGCCAACAAGCTTTTGGGCTTAAAAGCTTCCCAGCTTCCTTCAGCCCCACGAGCAGGGGCCTTCAAAGAGGAGGAGCCTGATGATGAGGATGAGGAGCTGGACCTTTTACACAGCTACATCTATGATACTAAGGAGGAGAGGGAAGGGGAGGATGAAGAAGGCGAGGATTTCCTTCAAAATAAGACAACTCTGGAGGATTCATTAGCTCTGTCTCCGCCCTCCCCCTTCAGAGACTCTGTTTGTTCAGGGGAGTCTGTCAGTGGCTCGCCAACTATGGACATGTTTGCTAGCTCAGGCTACGCCTCAGATCTCCTCCAAAACTTCGCACACAGCTCCTCAACACTGTGAGAGCAAATAAATAAATAAATAAATCCCAACGGCTATCAGCGTCACACGCAGAGAAACAAAAAAATGGCATTTCAAACAGTTTATCAAGAGAATTGCATTTATTACATTTTATTAATAAATTCTTTGAGTAGAAATAGTTATTTCATGAAAGGGCGCTTAATGCTTTTAAAAGGGCTGTCAGTGCAGTTTCTATAATATGTAAAACTGAGAACAGTGCCAAAACTAGTCAGCTCTAAAGCCAAATTCTGATGAACGACCCAAGACTGGGATCAGGGTGAGAGATGTAGCTTTGGTTTGGATGATATAAGCACAATTAAATACAGATTGAAAAACACTTGGTCACCAAAATTTGCATTTCACGCCATTTTGGTTCCCCTCCTTGATTTATCACGGGTCAGCTCATTGGTGATTTAATCACAGCTGCATTAATCTGTTAATTAAAGGAACCTTTTTTCCCCCCTCTTTAAATATTTATATTAAAAATCATTTAAAAAAATACAGTTTGTTGATTAAATATTACAATTAAGTGAAGCAAGACAGAAAATATCCTCGAAACTATGACTCAGCAGAAGACTTGAGCTGTACATTGTGTGATATAGGTGCCAATTAAAGTTTTTAGAAACTTAAATTCCTTCTTTGAGTTTTTTTATGTAGCTAATAAATATTAGTGCAATTGTAGAAAATGCAAATGTTGTTTATTCTGTTTACACTCAGTTATTATAGCCCTGAGAAAAGGTTCTACAGACATGATCAGAGAAATGCTTTTGCTCGTTTTTTCATGCCGCGTTCATAATTTTTCCAACGTTTTCCTGGGTTTGCTGTGTCATTGTATAATGAAAACACACAGTACAAGTTGTTCAAGTTCTCAAAGTTTGTAATACTATTTATCAAGCCATCTCTTGTTTTTCACAAGTGGTATGTTTGTAATACGGATAAATGTTTCTATATTTAGAATGTCAACAGGAAAAAAATTAAATAATTAAAGGAGTTTATAGGTTTTTGAAGCTGTCATCTGAAACTTGTTAAGGAGCAGGTTTTTTTTTATTTCATTTATTTTATTTTTGTAACTTTTGGGCTAACTTGATTTGACTGTATTCACTGGTAATCATAACCACTGATTAGCTGCTTCTTGTAATGAGATTAAACATGTTTCATTTTGGCTTAAATCTTGCTCTAAACTTTAGTAGTTTAGTTAAGTTTCTTAATTTTTTTTTTTAACTATAAGAATGAAAATCATTTTAAAGTACGAGAATACACAGTGATTACTATATTGCAACTGTATTGTATTTCCTAATGTTTTTTTTTCAGTTTTTTCAGTTGATTATAGTGTAATTTGTTCAATGATTTTATCTAATGTATAATATTCAAGGTGACACTTGTTTTAAACACTGTTGAATCATTACTAGGCCTTTATTGTTTTTGGGTGAGCTGGACATTAAGATGCTGTAAAATAAAAACTATTTATAATAAGATGAGTGATCACTGCCTACATTAACCTGTAGAAAAGGGTCTATTGATTTTAGATGTATTTTTTTTAATTAAATGTTGTAAATTGTCTTTAGTTTGAATGGTGGATTTTCTTAAACTTTAATGACCTGTTTAAAAAGGAATTTGTATAATAACCTAAAATACTTGTGTTTATAGTTATGTAAGAAATATGAGGGTATCTGTTAGAGACAGAGGCTGGAAAAATCAGAAAAATCTCCCTCATGGCCATTTTTTTTTTTAATTAGGAGAAAAGAAACTAGTCAAGACGCTTGTTCGACATTTCCGGGTCCTGTGACTTATCAGGTGGTTGCCAATGAGGAGGAGGAGGAGGACGAGGAGGGGAGAAACAAAAGCGTGTTTTTTTAGAGGGAGAACTTCTGACCGATCCAGCTACTTGACCAGTCCAGATCTTCTCAGATCATCTCATTGCAATTATATGATCGAGGAAGCAGAAGTTGTCAGAAGTTTCGAGGAATACTTTTTAGTCTCTCAGCATGGCCGGAGGCTCGGTGACTGAGTGTAAGGAGTATTTGTTCAAAGTTTTGGTGATCGGGGAATTAGGTGTGGGCAAAACCAGCATCATCAAACGCTACGTCCACCAGCTGTTCTCGCAGCATTACAGAGCGACGATCGGGGTCGACTTCGCACTAAAAGTCATCAACTGGGACAGTAAAACTCTGGTCCGGTTACAGCTGTGGGACATTGCAGGTAAGAGGAATCTGTCACGGAGCGCGTGGAACTTCAAGCGCGTGTCATCAGGAGGAAGTAAATTTCACCGATAAGAGTAAAATGAGATGTGAAAACATGTGACGTGTCACTTCCGCACGCAGTTTGGAATTCAACTAAAAATGGGCAGAATTTTAAAAAGAAAGTTTTGGCAGTGAATTAAAACTCTAAAACCGAGCTGAACATTCCGGTTCGTCGTCTCTGCTCGTTCAGTTTTCCACTTTCTGATCACATCAACTCATAATTGTCAATGGAATGTGGGTCACGTTGTTATTATCAAATAAGCCCCGCCCCTTTTGAAATTCCTACTGTTTTTTTCTTGTTATCATCCGTTGCTATCTAAATGAGCTCACTACTGCTCATCTGTATGTCAAGCTCATTTGCATTTGTCACGTGGTCTCTATGTTATCCCCTATACCTGGAGATAAACTTTAAAAACATTTTGTCTTCCTCAGAGTTGTTAAACTTGGTGCACATGCCATCCTGTGCATTCCTGCAGCTTGAGTAAGCAGGCTGGAAGGAATCAGCAGGGTAAATACCAGCTCTCTCTCATGGAATCAGACCAAAAACTCCAAATCTTAGAGTTTTAAAAGCAGTCTGAGAGTGTGACAGCGACATCTTTTCCTGTTGGGTCAACATGAGTGATGGCCGGATGTCTGTAAAATCCCTGAAGCCTCCCTTTTTTTATTCCTTTGATCAGATTGTCTTTATTAGAGTCTGTGAGATTCTTGAACCCTGACTGTGCTGGTAGTCAGGAGGCTTGTACTGGTTATTGTTTCATGTGGAAAGAAATCATGTGGTATATGAAGCCACTGAATATGGGTAAGAGGTTGTCCTTCACTGTAAAGGGAAGCATTTATTTCTTTAAATTTATTTACTGACGTTTTGAAAACTCCTTTTCTATCCTTGGACAAATCCATAAACTAGAAAATAATGGACTGAGGCATTTTACAATAAATTAGTTCTGGAAAACAAACAATTTTGTTCACTTATTTAATAAAATTAGGCTCCTCCCTTCAAAACTGATTGTTTAGAAAAGGAAAAAAAAAACATTTTATTGACTTTTTAAACAGTGTCATAGATAAAGGTGATATAATCAAACAACTGAGACTTTATTCTGATTGCGTTTTATTTTGTTACAAGTATTTTTTATTTTATTTTTAATGAAGGGACATGGAGAAAGTGAATGTATTGGAACATTTTATTGAGAATCAGAAGTTCCAGAATATGTTTTAGGGATTAAAAACTCTGTAAGGAAGGACTAATAAAAGCTTTTAGTCTCCAAATGTCCAATATCAAGAACCCTTTGTTTAGCACTTCAGTGTTGCTGGGATTTAACATAAACCGATGGCATTCACAAGAATTTTTAAAGGAATGTACTAGATATGGTTTTTTTTTTTTTGACTTAACCAACCATAAAGACTGAGTGAAAAGAAAACCCAAAATGAGGAATTGGAAAAAAACTCACTGGTCTCAAACTTGAGTATCAGAAATCTAATTCCTGTTATGTTTCTCTGATGTTAAAGGAACTAAACTAAACAGGATTATTTAACCGTGTTTTTACACCTTTGTTCTGAGTTTAAATCTAAGGGTCATTTAAAATCATCTGTTGTTCCATTTCAGTGATTTAAGACTTCAAATGTTATTTTATTGACAGCTGAATGCTCAGAGAATCAGAACCTGAAAAAAACTGCAAATTTGACTTCCAGATAAGGACTTTCAGGTAAAATAAACCTTCTGCTCAGAAAGTAAAAGAAGGGAAAACTGCAGCTTGATAGTGGTCTGAACACAAACGGAACAAACTGATCGGATCAATCAGGTATTGTTATTTAGCCACAGACATGGTGGGGAAAAAAAATCACTTGATTGAGCTTTACTACGCTAGAAGAACTGACAGCCTGCTTTTATTCATTTAAAGAGGCCCTTCCATTAAAAACGGTTTTTCTGAGGTTTCTGTTGAATATTTTAGCTCCACAGGTGTTTTACCTTCATAGTGGGTGTGAAAACAGGTCAATAACTTCTCTTTCAGTTTTTAGCTCTCAAACTACGCAGGTGGTGATAACACCCGAGTTCTCCCGAGTACGAACGGCCTGTATCTGTTTCATCACAACTCCTTTGTTTGTTAGCATTTGGCAGCTCCTGCAGTTGAAACCACACCTAGCATGCTGCTGGCTAAAAGCTGTAGCATAACGTAGCAAACAGGAAGAGATTACGTGTGACGTTGCCATGTGCAGCGTGGCAGGAAACAGTATACCTTGCTCTCATAGGCTAGTTTGTTAGTGAATCAGAGTCCAGCAAATTCAAATAATGAATATGAACGAGCTGCTGCCGAAGCAGCCTGACGGAAGGAGCCGGAACCACCCGAATTTTAATGCAGTCAGATTGAAATCTCTGTTAATAAGTGTTTCCTGATGTTTTTTAGATTCAAATGTTTCATATTACTAGTTAATACTTAAGAAATAACCACAAAGTCCTGAAATTTGTATGAAATGGCCTCTTTAACAACATAAGGTTTTCGTGTTTTGGGAAATCTCAGAGTAAGACTGTCACAAAGCAGTGCTTAAAAAATGCAGAAATTCATATCAAATTCCATTAGAGCTTCATACTGCATAACTGCACTTATTTGGTCTTTTATATAAACCTACGTATTAATACGCATTTGTACGCATTTACAGTTTACCACTGTAAATGACAGCCCGCACACAGGTACACGCAGCAGCACTGTTGCCAATTTAGCAACTTTGTTGTTATTTCTAACCGCTTTTCAGACCCCCTTAACACTTTTCCCCCCAAAAAAGTGCCTAGTGACAAATCTAGCAACATTTCTGACCTACCTTGGCGATTTTATGTAGAGCTTTGTTGCCGATATTTGGCTGCTCAGACCGTACTTCCAGAAGCTCAGAAAGGGAAGGATGTGCACGCAGTAAGACCTCTCTCAGTTTCTCACCAACTCACAAAGAACGTTTTTTATTAACTTTATTAAACAGAGTGCAAACACAGATTCAGCTATAAATTAAGTTACAAATTCTTAGCAAACTAAGACTTTGTAAACTTAAAAAAAAAACAGATAATAGAGTTAATGTACAGTACAATGTGCAATTGTTTTCTTTTTATTTGTATTTATCATTTCAGAGTTTTTAAATATCTTGTTGACATATTAACACCTTCTCTGTCTGTGTGTGAGTGTTTTTTACTTTTTAAAGTATCAATTTAAGTACCATTTAGGAAGTGGTACTGTTTTGAAAGTATTGATTTTGATCCGATACCCATCCCTAAGTAGACAATAAAAAAATATAGACAATAAAAAAAAGATTGTTTTCAATCGTAAGTGTAAAGAATACAGGACAGTGTGGAGCCGCAGTTATTTCCAATTTGCATGTTTTTAGTCATTCTTCAGTCATTTTCTCATCAAATTAGCTTGATGGTAATTATACAGCCCTAATCAAATACCAACTGATATTGTGGAGAAGCGTCCATGTTTATTACTCAATTCAAAGCTTTTTCTCATGACAGTTGTTCAAACTGTAGACTAAAACCAGACAAATTAAAAATAGTATGACTTTATGACACAAACAACCATAATATGCAAATTCTGACATGATTATGCAGAATAAACTGGATTGTTTGCAATGAATTCATAAGATAAAACCAGTTTTCACAATTTTTCATCTTGACATTCCAAAATTTAAAAAAAATTGTACTTTCATATTAGCTTTAAAATCTTAGCTGTCTTCTATTATCTTGTATTTTTTATTTCTCTCTAAAGACAGAAAATATGTTTTTCCATCCTACCTGCTCCTTCCATCAAACAAATCTCATATGATGAGGCGGATCAGGACAGATGCTTAGAAGACTCCAGTTTTTATATTTATTCTGTCGCTCACAGCAGTGACAGAAAGGGGGCGAACGTTTGGGTGTTGGATGGGTCGTCACAACATCTTGCATCCCTGTCACAGACTGATTGGCAGTCCGGGCTACTCCCCCCACCGACATTCAGGCCCTGGCAGTGATGAGCTCAATGTGCGACGGCATCTTTGACTGAATATCAGGGAGGGTTGTCTCCCTATCACAGCCAGCAATTGTTCAGAGGACAAAAAAAAAACACTCTTAGATAGCCTGATTATTTACTGAGACAAGGCAGAATTAGCATATACTAGAGGAAAAAGTGTTTTCTCTGACTGGAACATTCACCTACACCAATAATCAGTCTGGGAATAAAGTATCAAGGTGTAGGTATAAGAACGAAAGCTTATGGTTATACTCACCAGGTCATTAAAGAGTGGCCTTTAAGTCATTTAATCAAGTAGAAAAGGAGAAGGGATTCTCATTTTGGCAACAATAAGAGCAATTTTATCAACCTCACTTGTGATTATAGTCTAAAGAGAATGATAGTAATCAGGGACTCACAAGTATTCCACCCCTTTTCACCCAGAATTGCTACTCTGATGTGGATTTTTTTTTAGTCTCTGGACAGGATGATTATGGCTATGGTAGAGAGTTTAAGACAACTACATGTTGTAGATGTTTAACAATGTTAAAGGGGCCTGTAAAGTTCCCCTTCAGTGTCCCCATTGCTAAGGGCTGAGGAGGGAGCTAACATCCTTCCATTCACCAATCCATTGTCTATACTAGGGAGGAAAATGTTAGGAGACGTAGAGAGCACTGGAGATTTTTAAACCTCCCAAAGTCCACATCAATTATTGTGTTGTGTTTTGATGGAAAGCATTTTAAGAAGGCCTCTCCATCTAGACAACAAATTTGCTTAAAGAGAGTTGACTCGACGTGGGAAACGCAGATCAAACAAGTCGTCTTTATCCAGTGTCTGGAATAACATGGTTTAAATTAACGGCGTTACGCAACGTGGTTGGATAACAGAATAATCTAATTAATTACAAATTTCCAACGTTACAACGCCGTTATTGTTAGTGAACACTGTCTATGTCTACTTTCTAACGTACAGCTAACGCAAAGACGGCTAACTTTTTAGATCTGTGATACATTCTTTAACTCGTTAAATTTCTTTTACTACCATACCAGCAATTATGAGTGCACCCACTGTTACGAAAACAATGAAAGCAAAATAGAATAAAATTGACTTTGCAACAAAAAGAAGCATGAATTAAAAATACACTGTCACTATGCAGTAAATGAACTCAATCAGATCCATTGGGATTTTTGCATATCTTCCAAGAGTTTTGGCTGTACAGCTTGTTGAGTTTAAAGCTGCTATCCTTAATTTGCATAGCAAATTAGCTTAACATGTTTTTTTTATGCCCATTAGAAACGTTTTAACACAGCATGGATAAAAAAATGTTGTGAAGAAAAAAAAAAAAAATTTAGTTGTTCTCCTGTATTTGTCTAAAAACATCAACCAATCAAATGGTTTGGCCCGAAAGGAATGACTGGACAGTCTCTCCAGTCATACGGACTTCCACATTTATTTGGCTTCTGTGCTCCTAAAAAACTGAGACATATTACCGCAGCACACCACTGCTCGGAGTGTTTGCCGCTCTACCATGTCACAGCAGGAGAAACAGCCGCCGGCTGGTTCCGCGTCAGGTTCAGGACAAAGTAACAATTAATGTCAGTTGTTTGTTGTTATATTGTTTTCACTTACCGGTGATTCCACCATGTTACGGTACTTGAATGAACTGCGGACCAGTGTCTTGCACTCGGTCGTCTTCTGGGGCTACGCGTGTTTCCAAACCTGGGGGGGCGTGGCTTAGGAATTCTACCTGACGGGAGGGGCTGAGAGTTCTGTGACTTTGTTTACATTTGTCAACATTCTAAGCTAGGCAACTTGAAATCGGGTATATCACCTTTAATCTGTTCTTTATAGACGTGCGTGAAGAAGTAAGTATAACTCTACTTTATCACTCTGTGTGTGTGTGTGTGTGTGTGTGTGTGTGTGTGTGTGTGTGTGTGTGTGGGGGGGGGGGGGGGGGGGGGCGGGGTTACAAGTACTATGAACGAATTAGGAGGGGAAATCACACACCCACACTAATATTCAAGTTTTATGTTCAGATACTCCCAAAGTGGTCCCAAGATAATTCGCATGTTAAAAAACAAAAAAGAAAAGCCTTATCCTGTCAAAGTGTTTCAACTTTTTTTTTTTTTTTTTTTTCACTGCTTTGTTCCGTTCATGGTCACAGAGGACTGAGGCTTTTTCCAGCTTTTATCCACCGATAGGCGTAATGCATCCTGGACAGGTTGTCAGTCCTTCACAGGGCCGATGCAGAGACACGCCAGACAGACCACCACTATTAACACACAGTAGAGCTGTCACCAGCTGTGGGCATGATACAGTTTATAGTATCCCAAGATATCCAGAACAGTTTGAATAGCATTAAAACCCTGCTGTGTAATCTCTTCATTGTGCACTCTAATTAAGAAAAAAGCATCTGTAATGACAGAACTCTTGGAATCGAAACAAACATCCTCACCATGTGTTTATTACCATCACAACCTGTTCTAATAGTGCAGCCACCATCAGAGCAGAGCCGACTGGTTATTGTAAAGAGCCTGCAAGCCAAATAGATGATGATCCTCTCCTCTGGTGGAAATCTTAACAACACACACTTTCCCTCTGTGTAACCTGCAAATGCACCTTACGATCATATCTTCAGTGCCGCAGGAAAATTGGCGAACCTGCTGCCTCCCCTGCTCAACCCTGATAGAGTCAATGTGTTGGTATAACAATCCATGAGGTGCGCGCATCACTTTGCTGTGATGATGTGAAAAAATGATTGTGCTGCATCTGGAATTTTGTGCCACAGATTTCAACCCGGTGTGAAGCTGAACAGTTTTCTTTCACTTTTACTGCCACAGTTTTGGTAATACATTGTTTTATCGCAGTATAAATATTGTGTTTTTAATGGATGGAAGCTTTTGTCATTCCAAACAGAAAATTCAAGATTTAATCATTCTAAGTTGCCGTGCATTGATGATGGTGTCTGACTGTCTGAGATGCTTTAACCCGGTTTAGATAGTTAGTAGCTGAGATCTAAAGCTAACACAGTGAATTGATCATGCCATGACGACAGAAAGGAATGAGGGAAGTGAGGCTGTGGCTTATTCTCAGCTGACGTTGGCATTGGAATATTTGATAATAATTCCGTCATATGTTTTCCAAAAATTATACAACCTGAATCCCCACCAACTTAATACATTGTTGGAATAGTTTCCCCTCCACACATTCAGGATTAAGACACACAAACATTCCTTTGCCTTCTCTGGATTGTTGCAAATATTCCAATTATGTCTAGTTTTGATCATTATGGCACAACTTGTTCAGTAATTTAGTTCTAGAATATTTAGATAACTAGATGCGAAACCAGCTTCCACCAGCAATTCAAGTCAAAGGTGGGGAAAACGAGGACAACAGATCCGACAAGGGGTTTTCCCCCAGTTCAGAGCCAGTGTAATCTGTAGTAAGTCATTCCTCACATGCTGCTCAGAGGAATTTTAACGTGCCAATCATGTGCTTCTCACAGTCCGTCCTCAGAAATTTCCTGCTACAGACTACCTTAAAAACAAGGCTCCATGTTGTCTTTTGTTATATCAGAAGTGTTGTTTTTTGGGGCGGGTGGGTCGAGGAGGGGCACAGGCTGTATCCTTCTAACAGATGGAGACTGCTGCTGTTGCTGCTGCAACGTCTGGCTTGGACAGTTTCTATGGTAACCCACCCACAGGAGTATGTATGACCAGAGAAGGAACTAGGGTTGCTAGGTCTGTGGATAATGATGAGACTTTGCGTTTTTTTTCTTCTATTTTCTCCCACGCAGTAAGCAGAGATGATCTGGTGCCTGCAAGCTAATTGTTTCATCAAGTGAATGTTTGATAACCAGGGGGGGGGGTTGTTCCATAATACAGTGTCCTAATGCACAGATTTAGATATACGCTTCATTTTAGTTCACAGGTTTGCCATGTGTTGGATGCAGCAGCAGCACAAGTCGGTTTTTTCTTCCAGTCTCATGCTCATTCGCTGAGTAAATACTCAATTGTTCATGCAGCTCAGTCCATTTGCGTGTTTTTACTGATTAGGTTAGTAGCATATGACGCTTATTATTGCTTTTAACATGACTGTTTTGTCCTTCATGTAGAAAAACGAGCCACGGGACTTTTTTTTTTTTAAGTTGAAATATAACAAATCATGTAACGAGAAAGCAAAATAACCTGAATACCGTTAAAACATTTTTTTTTCTGCAGACCTTATTTTTTTTACCTCAGTTTTTGCAAGAGGCATTGCAAAATCAGTAGAGTTCTTAATGCACAAGGGGAAACTTTGAGAAGTGATGAAGCAAAGCACATTGCTGTTAGAACCACCAGTATGAGGCCAGCTGTGTCCAAAAAGGGAAGTGGAGCTCAAACAGTAGGTCAATTGACTCCAGACTTTCACAAACAAATATTGGTTCTAATTTTGACATTTGAATGATGTTCTTCTTAGCAAAAAAAATAAAACAATATCACCTTGAATCTTTGAAATTTATTATGAATCGAGAAGATTTTTGCAAGAAGTTTGTTTTTCAGGGACATTTTCAGGCCTGTTATATTTTTAATTGTTTTGCAAACAGTAAATATAAGAAGGGTGTTTATGCTGTGCACTGACTACGCGCTAAACATTGTGGCGTAAAGTTGCTTCCACTTTGAGTGTTTGACATAATCAGGATTTGAACAGAAATGGAAAATGTCGAGGTCCTTATTTCCTTCTGTATTCTGTGCTGGCCTGCACTCTTCTGTATATTTGAGCTGAACAGGACCTGAAAACGAAAGCTTTTTTTCAGTCCAT
This sequence comes from Pachypanchax playfairii, assembly GCA_006937955.1. NCBI lineage: Eukaryota > Metazoa > Chordata > Actinopteri > Cyprinodontiformes > Aplocheilidae > Pachypanchax > Pachypanchax playfairii. Next base: position 411,006 of record SSNP01000027.1, read on the forward strand.
CAGCTCTTTTATCCTTGTGTGTCTAGTCTCTGGTGAATTCACCTGGGGTTATATCAACTAAAATTAGACTCTCAATTATGAGCAATTACTGTCAGGCCTGTGGGCCCCGCAGTGTATTCGCTCTATTGCTCACACCCGCACTGCGTCACGCCACTCCAGCTCTTCACATGGCCGGGGAAGGCACCTACACTAAAGTGAAAGTATGCTGTGAAAAACCAGGGTTACACTTCCTCATTTATTTTACTTTAGTTCGTTTTCTGTTTTGTGAAAGATTTTGCAAACGCTGTTAAAAGACTAATGCACAGAACTCTGTTTAACTAAAAGAGCCTTATAGGCTCTTTTAAATTGGAGCAATGTTGCATAAATGTGCTAAATCTGTCATATGCTCCATAAGTCATTGGAGGCTTGTGATAACTGCATGGCTTTAATCTAATCATTACTATGCTGCACAACACAACGGCTTAAAAAAAATAGCTACACATGAAAACAAGTTTATAATCTGCTCATATAAAATCTGATGAGGGTCTTTCAGGTGAGGAGATAAAACTAACTTGTAGATTTGTTTTTAGTAATTCCTGCAAACTCAACATTTTTATGAACTAAACTCTATGGGTCCGATTTATCAAAATTCCAAGTAAAGAGCGCAAAATTGCGTGCGCCGCAAAAGTTTTGCGCCAAGGGCATGTTCCTAATTTGCGAGTGATCTACCAAGACTGATTGCGCAATTGATAACCAGCGCAAACAGCAATATTCAAATGAGGAGTTTGACAGCGCTATTCTCTTGTGGGCACAAGAAAGGCGCAAACAGAAAAGGACATTCGAGCCAATGGAGCTTTAAATATCAGCGGAAGAGGCAAAAAAATATTGTTGAGCTTCAGCAAAGACATCTTCAGGCTCCACTCTGTGATGTTGTTGAATGATGTGCAACACACAGCAAACAGCGATCAGAGCGACCTGGTGCATAAGGTGTGTCCCCCCCCTGCGCGGTCCAAACACCGACACCTGTTTTTCAGGATATGATGCGCTCCAAATGTTTCTCGTGTGTATGTGGGCAAGATTATATTGATGTTACTCCCCAGCAGTTGGGTTGAGTGCAGGGGGTAAAGGGGGTCTGTGCCATCACCTTATGCTTATGATCAGGAGCTGTTATTAAATTCATAAATGTGTGGAATGATATTTACAGCACGAATAACATAACACACGCACGCAAGAGCCACAATCTCCATATTCACCATCTCTCAACCTCGTAAATTTAACACTGTTCCTCAGAATGAAAGAATCGTGAGCCTGGATAATTTGCCACAACGTCTGCATAACAAGTGTTTGGAAAATTAATGTATCTGCTCCCGTAACACTGCATTCAAAACCTGTGACACACACTGGACCATCTACCCTGGGAGACGCAGCACTGTCACAGTGTGCTGGAATGATCCATGCATCTGTCTGTCTTCTCCTCGCAACAATCATTTTTGCGACAAGTTTTTTGCGCCGCAAAGGCTGTAAAAATATGCGCTAAATTAGAAGCCGCAAACAGTTTCAGGTTTGATAAATCACACTGCGCCTGGAACGCCCACCTGTTTACATGTTCTCCTCCCAGTATTTTACGTCTTCTGACAGAAACGCCCACATTGCGTATTAATCAAGGGCAAAGGCGCAAAAATGACTTTGCGCGTCTAGTTTTGCCTGCGCGCCGTTTGTAATTCACCTGCTGCTTGTTTTTGTGGCTGCTGAGCAGTTTGCGCCTGTTAACAACCGCAAACCTTTTGATAAATCAGGCACTATGTGTGTCTATACCTGAGGTAGGCACACAATTCCTCAAAAACATATTTGGAAGCTTATGCAAGATCATGTTTAAAAAATATATATTTTTAAAGAAAGTAGTTGCTATTTAAAAAAAAAAGAAGAGAATATTTCCAATTGCTTTTGTTGTACACAGTTTGATGTCTAAAATTGAAAAAAAAAACATGTTTTTGGCAAAAAACAAACAAACTTAGAAATATTTTTAACAATATTTTTAAGTACGAAATTGACATTTGCAACCAGTGTTCTCTACAAATTTAAAGTCAATAAAATAAACTTTAAACTATATGCTTTTCCAGCTAATTATCTTTATCTTGCTATTGATTCCTTTATTTCCCTTTGGGCCAGCAAAGTTATTTATCCCTATAAATTGATCAATCAATTTAATGCAATTTAATTTAGTGTTTAGTAAAATAATTAGAGGCGTGTTCTTTTCATATGGCTCTTTAGCTTCTCTTGGTAAATGATATGCATCTAATCAAAGCATGAAATTGTCCCACTTCTGTTAAAGAGTGGTCTTGCCTACACTGATAGAGACACACCATTTACCATTTATAATTCCTCTCTATTTGAGATTTTAAAATGACAGAAAATGGTCATATTTTAATAAAATAAAATCAAACAACCATATTAACTTTACCAGACTAGGGATACTGGGGCCTCTCCCTGGAACCAGGCCTGGAAGTTTGTCAATGGACAACTGGTAGCCGGGCCTTTACCCTGGGATCTGGCAGGGCACAACTAAAATGAATTACATTGCACCAAACCCCTGTGGACTCACTGCCTGCAGGAGGTGTGGTAAGTCACTGGCGCTTGGTGGATTGGGTGACAGTCCCTGGTGGACTAGAGGGTGGATAGTTTCCCAGTGCCTTCCAGGGGGCAAAAAGGGCTTCTGACTGTGGTTTGTGCATGTACATATGGCATATGCACAGATACAGACATGGTAGACCCAAGGTGTTTTAAGTGGTGTGGTGGATACTTTCCTATCTCTTGAACTAACTTCACTGTAGGGCTCTTGGATTGGTTCAGATTCACCCCGAGGTACTAAAGGCCCTGAATGTTTTGGTGCTGTCTTATTGACATGCCTGTGTAACATTGTCAGGTGAACATGAACAGCATCTTAGGAGTGGGGTGGGGATCCCCTTCTTTAAAAAAGTGGACCAAAGGGTATTTTACAAATGTTGGGTCACACTCCTCTTATTCAGGAAGAGCAATGTATTTTTTTTGTAATTGTTGAACACTGAACTAGCTTTTTGACCCTTCTTTGTTTTTCATGAGGTTCTGCGGAGGTTAGGGTCACTTTGGTAGCATGAGGTTTCTGGCTCCTTACTAAAGACCATTAGGGCCCCTTATAGCCCTTATAAAGGGAGTTTGGGTTGCATTGCTGGTAATACATCAAACTCATTCCCTGTATGTGTTGGACTATTTTATCTATATATATATTCAGCTAGCTCCTCCAGATGAGAAAGAGGTAGTGACTGGGGAGAGGGAAATATGGGCATCTCTCCTGAAGCTGCTCCTGTGACCCGGTCCCTCCTGGATAAGCAGTAGAGTATGGATTGATGGATGAATGGGGGTATTATTGTTTGAAATTACAAATACCACTCACTGTCTGTGGATAACAGCTATGGGAAATGAGGGAAAGTGGGTTTAACAAAAATCATCTCTTTTCTCAAAACACATTTGGAGGAGAATAATTTAGTTTTCATTGAGTTTTTACAAAGTGGATTAAAGAATTAAAATTTGAATATTAGTTGGTATCGTATTTGGCTTTATTCATGCATCCATCATTGTACCTCCATGATTTATTACAACATTATTTAAACAATTGCACAAATTTATGTATGAATGAATTATTTCACTTTCTCTGCAGGTCAGGAACGATTTGGAAACATGACGCGGGTGTACTACAAAGAGGCTGTTGGGGCATTTGTTGTGTTTGATGTGACAAGGGGAGCCACATTTGAAGCTGTGTCCAAGTGGAAACACGACCTGGACAGTAAAGTGAAGTTGGCTAATGGCAGCCCCATCCCTGCCGTGCTACTCGCCAATAAATGTGACCAGAAGAAGGAAAACTTAAACAATACGGCCTTAATGGACAATTTCTGCAAAGAGACTGGCTTCCTGGGCTGGTTTGAGACATCTGCTAAGGTGAGAAATCAGCACTAACAGGCACACAAGCACAGGCTATCACATTACAAAGGTGATATTGATAATCTTGATATTGGAAATAAAAATATCAATGTTGGGTTACCATCTCACACATGATTCTATGAATGTATGTCTAGATATAGGCAGGGTAGGCAAGGACACAAAATAAAACGAGAGACTGAAAGAGTCACAGAAAGGTCAAGAAGTGGACTTTCCTTTGACCACATCCTACGGTAATGACTGCAGCATTTTGAACAGAGTCCTGTGGAACCGGATGATGAATGGCACTGAAATCGATCACATTTAAGGGAGCTGAAAGGCACCAGGTGTCACATCAGACCCTTTGAAACCATTTACATCCGTGTCATCTGTGTGCTAGATAACCTGCAAGGGTACCTGACCACGCCACCAGGCACAGGTGTCATCGTCTTGCATGGAACAAGGAGCATTTACATTGAACGAGGGACCAGTGGACCTCAGTGCTGTTCTCAGATAAAAGTCAATTCACGTTGAGCAAAAAAGATGGCTGCTAACAATGTTGGAGATGTCAACAAAGCATTATGCATCAGCCACAGCTGTCAGCAGATGAGCCTTTGGTGGTGTTGCAATGTGGGCAGGTGTGTCAAGCCCAGACAGACCTGCTCTACACTTTGTGACGATACTGTGACAAACCCAAACTACCTGAATAACATTATTAATCCAGTCACTGTGACCCTGTATGGCCTCATTTCATCTTCATAGATAACAATACTCCAGCTCATTAGAGAACAGCTGCTGGAGACTGAGGTACCTCCAGTGGACTGGACTACACTTTACCTGAATCCCACAGAAAACCTGCAGAATCCGCTGAGTTGTTCTGTAGAGGCTTGTAACGCCGGGCTCACACTGCATCCGGATCCGGTCCGGTGTGGACCCCGCAGGTATTCCGTTAGATTAAAATCCCTTTTGAAGGCTCACAGTAGCTCCGTGCGGTGCGGGTCCGGTTACAGGGGCTGTACGGCACTACGGAAAGAATCCGCAAGGATCAATTTTTTTCGGACGCAGGAGTCACTCCGCGTCAAGTTTGATGAAATCTGACGAACTATACAGGAAGTGTGGCTTGAATATCCGGTGTTTTTTCAAAATAAACGAGTGTACAAACAATTGTAACTTGACTCTTCTTTTTAAACAGCACACGCGCTAATAGGAAATGTAAACACTACATCACACCCGGTGACAAAGGGTCCCGAAAGCCTGCAGCACAACACATTTTCACACATTTGCTAAATAATGGACGTGTTCTCATGTGAAGTCCCGACAAAACGATAACCCACGTGAACTTCTGTTCTCGCGGGTGACTTTTTACGCACCCAGCACCGGAGCTGGCCGCACTCCCTATCTGGAGCAGATGTGAGTGGTAGCTTGCGGAAAAACCGCACCGAAGCCGGACCGAAGCCGTTCCGTAGGCAGTGTGAGCCCGGCGTAACTCTGTACCCCAGAACCTCGATGACCTTAGGACCACCCTTTAAAAAGAGTGTGATGTCACACCTCAGCAGACAATAAGTTGACTTGTGAACAGCATGATACACTGTTGTCAAGCTGTAATTGATGCTCAAGGTCACATGACGAGTTATTGAGACATCAACATTTTTGTTGTGATGAACTCACTACTGCTGTTGGCTTTTCTTTCAAAAAATTGTTTGAGATGCAGAAATCACCATCACATACTTCTACTTAAAGACCCTACTTTTATGATGTAACATCACTATAGTATGATTTTTTTTTTTTTTTTTACATTTTCCATTGAGTTCACCTGAAAGTCAATTATTCCTATCGTTTTGTGAGTAGTATCTACACAAATAATCATTTGGAAGGCCATGGGGGGTTCAAAGTCATTCTCAAAAAGAGTCTGCAGTTTGAATTGCTAAGCTTCCGACTGGAAAACAACCTCTTAATGACTTCAGGTACTACTATTTCATGGGGGTAATGCAGCAGGGAAGTAAACAACATCTGGTAAGACATTAGTTAAAGAGGCGAGTTATACTGTGGCTTTGATGGAAGATGTTGTGTGTTTTTCTCAACTTTGGTCAGCATGTATTTGTTTAATTGGGTTTTGGTTCCTTGTGAGTTAAATTTAGTGAAATGGAATTAGTTTTACAGCTTCAGCCAAGAGATATTGTGAGCTTTTTCTGCCTCGCAGTGAAGGCAGTAAAACAAAAGTGAGTTATTATATTTGGGTTCATACTGTTTGGATGTTTTAGTCAATGAATTTTCACCATGTTCTTTACAAAGGAAGTGTTTTGTTTTGCAAAATTGACACAAAGAAGCAACCACAGTCCAGATGGAAAGTTTTTACATATTTTGAGGTTTTCCATTTAAACAATATCCAGATGTTTTTTTTTTTTGTTTGTTTTTTTTTTTAGTAAAACAGCAATGCAGCACTCATTTGTGATGGTGATTAAATAAAAATTCTCACTGAAAAGTGGGAAAACGGTCAGATTACAACTTCTCAAAATGCATCTGGGTGAATTTTACACTGTGACAAATTATCTTAAAGCAACCATTGAACTATTTTGCTGTGATTGCTTCAGGTTGTGTTAAGGAAACTAAATGTTTACATACAAGGATAACAAACACAGTTGTGGATTCAGGAAAACTCTGAGGAAGTTTAAAGACCCACTTCGATCCTCTATTTTGAAGTCTCGGTTGTCTTTAAATTATGATTATGGTGTTTTTACCCCAAATCACAAACCCTGTGTTTTGTAGAATGTAGCATCTGCATAGCAGCAGTAGCTCATTAGCAATTCACTTCTGCGCTGTGGGCGGAATCGTTGACGCGGAGGATCCCACCCCTCACCCCTCCCCGTTGCTGAGAGCGCTCTGTTTACGCTAGCTCGGAGTAGTGTCCGCCCAGTGGATTTTCTACATCACAAATCCAGTCCATTTTAGCCTCTACTACTGATTCACCGCGATTTTAATGCAGAAATGCAATTTTGAGCTTAATTTTCTTAAGATATGTCCTCTAGCATCAGAAGAAATATCACAAGAACATGCTAACAACATGAAAAACCTGATTTTTATCGGAGTGGGTGTTTAAGAGTGATCGTCAAGGGTTAGGACCTGAACCCACGAGAATATACATCTAAACACTTTCTGAAAATGGACACATATTACTATTACTACATATTATTATTATTATTATTATTATTATTATTATTATTATTATTATTATTATTATTATCTTTTTGAAACCCCCCCACAAAAAAGTAGTGAACACCTTCACATTGTTTTGACACTAAAATAGCTTTAATCTAGTACTAAATCAGGATAGAAAATGAGATATTGGATCTCATAAAAAATGTTGTTTTTTGCAGTGCATTACATTGAGTTAAGAGGCTGAAACCAGAAAAACTACATTTAATCAAAGACATAAAAACATAGAAAAGTCGAACTTTTTTCTTGTTACTGTGGAGTAAATATCAAGAAGGAATTATTACAATAAATCTTTCTGACAATGAAGGAATGTAAATTTAAAAGTTGTTAGGAATTTTATGTATTTACCTCCTTTCTTTCTGCACTTCCAGGTGAACTTCCTGCTGAAATGAAAACTTCATGCTATTAAGAGTACCAGCCAGTGGATTTTTGTCAGCAATTAGAGTCTTGAAACATAATTTTCGAGTCTTGATTGTGCATTATTATTATTGATGACATGTCTCTGCCGTTCACTGATATTCTGTTAAGTCCAAATTGTCAGGGAACAATCGGGTTAAAGCAGCATGCCAGGTTATGTTGAATTAATCAAAGATTATAGATGTTTTTGATGTGTTGAACAACAGCTCATCACATTTTCAGTATAAATTCACACTCCAAGGAAAGTCCTAGCTCCCAGTTTATTTTCCTCATCAGAGCTTTTTTCCTAAGATTTTCAGTCTCTCTCTGAAACATTATTAGTCTATGAATCTGTGGAAGCACTGATGCATTTTAAACTATAACTGTCTATAGTTACGCTCCTGAATGCTTTGATGTGCTTGGAATGAGTTGACCTTATTCTCTAATTCTGAAAATCTCCCAAGTCCTGGAGCTGTGTCATGTGAAGCGTGCATATGTATGTGTGTGAGAGAATGTATGCCTGAGAGCAAAGTTGTTTCTTTTCTGCAAGACCAGTGAAGTGCAGTTAAAGATTACCAGTCACGTTAGTTTGAAGCTCCACCCACAGCAACCTGTGACAGAAGATATCTCAATAAGTATGTATGTTCAGTTTGAAGTTGCAAAGCACATTGTGTTCTTAAGGCTATAAAACAGAAAACTACAGTCATAGTAAAGCATGCAGTGTTTTATGGAATGTGCTGAAGGCATGAGGCAGTTTTAACCCATCTCGTGTTTGGAAATGGATGCTACAAGCAGGTTGGATCAGACACAAAAAACTCTCCCGATTGTCTGTTTAACATCCTTTTAACTTTATATAATGAAACAGCATCTAGGAACAAAATGACGTAATAACATAAAGCAGGAAAAACATCTTGGGGCTCATTTTATCAATAATTCTTATTTATTCAGTTGTTTAAGTCACCCCCTGCTGGCCATTTGAAACAAAGGAGATTCAAAAGATTGGATTTGACTCAAGATCACATTTGATTTTTTTTCTTGGAAGTTCCTTATTGGAAGATCAAATAGCAATCCAAGTCAGATAAGAATTTCAACTTGAAAAGGCTTTTATACAACCTTGTCGTCAAAATCCATTAAGGCTCCTGCACGCATAAACTGCTGTATTAAACTGTGCATTTGGTCTTCAGGTAGTCTTCATACATTTCTCTCACTATTAATGAGATTAATTATTAGCAACATTCATGATTTTCATGATTTTGTAATGGAGTTTAGCCAGTCGTGATTTCCAGATCTGATTTTTAAAATTGCTCGTTTTTCAATGTAACTGACAGCAGCTTCTGCACAGTTTCATCAACAAGCTGCATGTGAACTGTATCGCTGTTTTCCACAGGACAACATTAACGTGGATGAAGCGGCTCGTTTCCTGGTGGAGAACATCTTGGCCAATGACAAAGGCTTGCCATATGAGGAGAGCAACGGAGACCGGATCAAGCTGGACCAGGACACTGTAGCTGCTGAGAGCAAGTCCGGCTGCTGCTAACGCTCAGTCTACTCATAGTAGCCGTCAGCCTTCCCCTGGCAGGGTCCAGTGAGTTCAATTAGCCTGTAGCTGCAGTTCTCTGATGCACCCTTGCAGAGAAATATGAAGTTTATTTTTTGGTCTCTTCTAAGCTGCGGGAGCTTCTCTGTGCACTGAGGCAAATTTGACCTGTGCACCAAAGGTTTCAATTACCCACTTTTATTAGGATAATGGCTCATTATTTTCAATGTATTTACAGTTCTTTCTCAAGATGTTATAGTTTTCTTTGTCCTGCTAAAATCTTTTTCTCGTGTAAACCTGCTGTTGTCCTGACAACCTACTAAGTCTTGGACTATAAGACTCATAAGAAGGTTGAGGAAAGCAAACTTGGAAGGAAAATCTGTAGCCCTTTGTTATTTTAGTGGATTCTTTTATGTATAGTAATGTTTTGTCACCAAAACTTTTGTTTGCAAAAAAAAAATTCTGACGGCTCTCCATTGTTCATAGATAAATGTTACACTTTCCAGCACACAGATTGAATGTCTTCAGCTGCTCCCATAATTAGACCAATTTTAGCAA
>SSNP01000027.1:420649-503456 GCA_006937955.1 Pachypanchax playfairii
GGGAGCTGGCCGCACTCCCTATCTGGAGCAGATGTGAGTGGTAGCTTGCGGAAAAACCGCACCGAAGCCGGACCGAAGCCGTTCCGTAGGCAGTGTGAGCCCGGCGTAACTCTGTACCCCAGAACCTCGATGACCTTAGGACCACCCTTTAAAAAGAGTGTGATGTCACACCTCAGCAGACAATAAGTTGACTTGTGAACAGCATGATACACTGTTGTCAAGCTGTAATTGATGCTCAAGGTCACATGACGAGTTATTGAGACATCAACATTTTTGTTGTGATGAACTCACTACTGCTGTTGGCTTTTCTTTCAAAAAATTGTTTGAGATGCAGAAATCACCATCACATACTTCTACTTAAAGACCCTACTTTTATGATGTAACATCACTATAGTATGATTTTTTTTTTTTTTTTTACAGTTTCCATTGAGTTCACCTGAAAGTCAATTATTCCTATCGTTTTGTGAGTAGTATCTACACAAATAATCATTTGGAAGGCCATGGGGGGTTCAAAGTCATTCTCAAAAAGAGTCTGCAGTTTGAATTGCTAAGCTTCCAACTGGAAAACAACCTCTTAATGACTTCAGGTACTACTATTTCATGGGGGTAATGCAGCAGGGAAGTAAACAACATCTGGTAAGACATTAGTTAAAGAGGCGAGTTATACTGTGGCTTTGATGGAAGATGTGGTGTGTTTTTCTCAACTTTGGTCAGCATGTACAGTGGGGCAAAATATACACATTCCCCATTTGGCCTGAGTGGAATGATGCCGACATCAACAGGGAGAAGTGGGACTCATGCAAAGGCACTAAAGACGGAAAGTCAAGCAGAAGTCCTAATTCTGTAAATATGTTTAAAGTTTGAAAAGAATTTCTACACTAATCTGCAATCAGAACAAAACTGGTGTAACGTATATAAACAAAGATTCATTTTCACATTTTACTGTCAACTAACCTGTTTATTTGTGGATTCTCGTTATTTCATGTTCACGTCATTAGCATCCATTTTTTGAGGATCCAGAAGGAAAAATTTCTCTGCCTCCAACCTTGAAAGTGCACACATGGAAGCGTCCCGCAGAGTTTATCCCTGAAAAGGTCGCGTTTACACTTCTGAATTGCACAAATGAAATTAGAAAACAATGGTAGCTGTGTCTGCATCCTCTTGCACTTTGTGGTACTTGTTGGACTAAAAGGATTATAATCTGCTAATCAAAAACATACAGCAACAGGATTTGAAAGTCTATTTTTTTGCACCACTTGCTGCCTTTATTTATTTTATTTTTAATTTTTTAATCTATCTATCTATCTATCTATCTATCTATCTATCTATCTATCTATCTATCTATCTATCTATCTATCTATCTATCTATCTATCTATCTATNGACTGAATCTGCAATAGGTAAGCAGCTTGGTGTGAAGAAATCAACTGTGGGAGCAATTATTAGAAAATGGAAGACATACAAGACCACTGATAATCTCCCTCGATCTGGGGCTCCACGCAAGATCTCACCCCGTGGGGTCAAAATGATCACAAGAACGGTGAGCAAAAATCCCAGAACCACACGGAGGGACCTAGTGAATGACCTGCAGAGAGCTGGGACCAAAGTAACAAAGGCTACCATCAGTAACACACTACGCCGCCAGGGACTCAAATCCTGCAGTGCCAGACGTGTCCCCCTGCTGAAGCCAGGACACGTCCAGGCCCGTCTGCGGTTTGCTAGAGAGCATTTGGATGATCCAGAAGAGGATTGGGAGAACATCATATGGTCAGATGAAACCAAAATAGAACTTTTTGGTAGAAACTCAACTTGTCGTGTTTGGAGGGGAAAGAATGCTGAGTTGGATCCAAAGAACACCATACCTACTGTAAAGCATGGGGGTGGAAACATCATGCTTTGGGGCTGTTTTTCTGCAAGGGGACCAGGACGACTGATCCGTGTAAAGGAAAGAATGAATGGGGCCATGTATCGTAAGATTTTGAGTGAAAACCTCCTTCCATCAGCAAGGGCATTGAAAATGAGACGTGGCTGGGTCTTTCAGCATGACAATGATCCCAAACACACCGCCCGGGCAACGAAGGAGTGGCTTCGTAAGAAGCATTTCAAGGTCCTGGAGTGGCCTAGCCAGTCTCCAGATCTCAACCCCATAGAAAATCTCTGGAGGGAGTTGAAAGTCCGTGTTGCCCAGCGTCAGCCCCAAAACATCACCGCTCTAGAGGAGATCTGCATGGAGGAATGGGCCAAAATACCAGCAACAGTGTGTGAAAACCTTGTGAAGACTTACAGAAAACGTTTGACCTCTGTCATTGCCAACAAAGGCTATATAACAAAGTATTGAGATTAACTTTTGTTATTGACCAAATACTTATTTTCCACCATAATTTGCAAATAAATTCTTTAAAAATCAGACAATGTGATTTTCTGGATTTTTTTTCCTCATTTTGTCTCTCATAGTTGAGGTATACCTATGATGAAAATTACAGGCCTCTCTGATCTTTTTAAGTGGGAGAACTTACACAATTGGTGGCTGACTAAATACTTTTTTGCCCCACTGTATTTGTTTAATTGGGTTTTGGTTCCTTGTGAGTTAAATTTAGTGAAATGGAATTAGTTTTACAGCTTCAGCCAAGAGATATTGTGAGCTTTTTCTGCCTCGCAGTGAAGGAAAACAAAAGTGAGTTATTATATTTGGGTTCATACTGTTTGGATGTTTTAGTCAATGAATTTTCACCATGTTCTTTACATAGGAAGTGTTTTGTTTTGCAAAATTGACACAAAGAAGCAACCACAGTCCAGATGGAAAGTTTTTACATATTTTGAGGTTTTCCATTTAAACAAGATCCAGATGTTTTTTTTTTTGTTTGTTTTTTTTTAGTAAAACAGCAATGCAGCACTCATTTGTGATGGTGATTAAATAAAAATTCTCACTGAAAAGTGGGAAAACGGTCAGATTACAACTTCTCAAAATGCATCTGGGTGAATTTTACACTGTGACAAATTATCTTAAAGCAACCATTGAACTATTTTGCTGTGATTGCTTCAGGTTGTGTTAAGGAAACTAAATGTTTACATACAAGGATAACAAACACAGTTGTGGATTCAGGAAAACTCTGAGGAAGTTTAAAGACCCACTTCGATCCTCTATTTTGAAGTCTCGGTTGTCTTTAAATTATGATTATGGTGTTTTTACCCCAAATCACAAACCCTGTGTTTTGTAGAATGTAGCATCTGCATAGCAGCAGTAGCACATTAGCAATTCACTTCTGCGCTGTGGGCGGAATCGTTGACGCGGAGGATCCCACCCCCCACCCCTCCCCGTTGCTGAGAGCGCTCTGTTTACGCTAGCTCGGAGTAGTGTCCGCCCAGTGGATTTTCTACATCACAAATCCAGTCCATTTTAGCCTCTACTACTGATTCACCGCGATTTTAATGCAGAAATGCAATTTTGAGCTTAATTTTCTTAAGATATGTCCTCTAGCATCAGAAAAAATATCACAAGAACATGCTAACAACATGAAAAACCTGATTTTTATCGGAGTGGGTGTTTAAGAGTGATCGTCAAGTGTTAGGACCTGAACCCACGAGAATATACATCTAAACACATCTGAAAATGGACACATATTACTACATATTATTATTATTATCTTTTTGAAACCCCCCCCCACAAAAAAGTAGTGAACACCTTCACATTGTTTTGACACTAAAATAGCTTTAATCTAGTACTAAATCAGGATAAAAAATGAGATATTGGATCTCATAAAAAAATGTTGTTTTTTGCAGTGCATTACATTGAGTTAAGAAGCTGAAACTAGAAAAACTACATTTAATCAAAGACATAAAAACATAGAAAAGTCTAACTTTTTTCTTGTTACTGTGGAGTAAATATCAAGAAGGAATTATTACAATAAATCTTTCTGACAATGACAGAATGTAAATTTAAAATTTGTTAGGAATTTTATGTATTTACCTCCTTTCTTTCTGCACTTCCAGGTGAACTTCCTGCTGAAATGAAAACTTCATGCTATTAAGAGTACCAGCCAGTGGATTTTTGTCAGCAATTAGAGTCTTGAAACGTAATTTTCGAGTCTTGATTGTGCATTATTATTATTGATGACATGTCTCTGCCGTTCACTGATATTCTGTTAAGTCCAAATTGTCAGGGAACAATCGGGTTAAAGCAGCATGCCAGGTTATGTTGAATTAATCAAAGATTATAGATGTTTTTGATGTGTTGAACAACAGCTCATCACATTTTCAGTATAAATTCACACTCCAAGGAAAGTCCTAGCTCCCAGTTTATTTTCCTCATCAGAGCTTTTTTCCTAAGATTTTCAGTCTCTCTCTGAAACATTATTAGTCTATGAATCTGTGGAAGCACTGATGCATTTTAAACTATAACTGTCTATAGTTACGCTCCTGAATGCTTTGATGTGCTTGGAATGAGTTGACCTTATTCTCTAATTCTGAAAATCTCCCAAGTCCTGGAGCTGTGTCATGTGAAGCGTGCATATGTATGTGTGTGAGAGAATGTATGCCTGAGAGCAAAGTTGTTTCTTTTCTGCAAGACCAGTGAAGTGCAGTTAAAGATTACCAGTCACGTTAGTTTGAAGCTCCACCCACAGCAACCTGTGACAGAAGATATCTCAATAAGTATGTATGTTCAGTTTGAAGTTGCAAAGCACATTGTGTTCTTAAGGCTATAAAACAGAAAACTACAGTCATAGTAAAGCATGCAGTGTTTTATGGAATGTGCTGAAGGCATGAGGCAGTTTTAACCCATCTCGTGTTTGGAAATGGATGCTACAAGCAGGTTGGATCAGACACAAAAAACTCTCCCGATTGTCTGTTTAACATCCTTTTAACTTTATATAATGAAACAGCATCTAGGAACAAAATGACGTAATAACATAAAGCAGGAAAAACATCTTGGGGCTCATTTTATCAATAATTCTTATTTATTCAGTTGTTTAAGTCACCCCCTGCTGGCCATTTGAAACAAAGGAGATTCAAAAGATTGGATTTGACTCAAGATCACATTTGATTTTTTTTCTTGGAAGTTCCTTATTGGAAGATCAAATAGCAATCCAAGTCAGATAAGAATTTCAACTTGAAAAGGCTTTTATACAACCTTGTCGTCAAAATCCATTAAGGCTCCTGCACGCATAAACTGCTGTATTAAACTGTGCATTTGGTCTTCAGGTAGTCTTCATACATTTCTCTCACTATTAATGAGATTAATTATTAGCAACATTCATGATTTTCATGATTTTGTAATGGAGTTTAGCCAGTCGTGATTTCCAGATCTGATTTTTAAAATTGCTCGTTTTTCAATGTAACTGACAGCAGCTTCTGCACAGTTTCATCAACAAGCTGCATGTGAACTGTATCGCTGTTTTCCACAGGACAACATTAACGTGGATGAAGCGGCTCGTTTCCTGGTGGAGAACATCTTGGCCAATGACAAAGGCTTGCCATATGAGGAGAGCAACGGAGACCGGATCAAGCTGGACCAGGACACTGTAGCTGCTGAGAGCAAGTCCGGCTGCTGCTAACGCTCAGTCTACTCATAGTAGCCGTCAGCCTTCCCCTGGCAGGGTCCAGTGAGTTCAATTAGCCTGTAGCTGCAGTTCTCTGATGCACCCTTGCAGAGAAATATGAAGTTTATTTTTTGGTCTCTTCTAAGCTGCGGGAGCTTCTCTGTGCACTGAGGCAAATTTGACCTGTGCACCAAAGGTTTCAATTACCCACTTTTATTAGGATAATGGCTCATTATTTTCAATGTATTTACAGTTCTTTCTCAAGATGTTATAGTTTTCTTTGTCCTGCTAAAATCTTTTTCTCGTGTAAACCTGCTGTTGTCCTGACAACCTACTAAGTCTTGGACTATAAGACTCATAAGAAGGTTGAGGAAAGCAAACTTGGAAGGAAAATCTGTAGCCCTTTGTTATTTTAGTGGATTCTTTTATGTATAGTAATGTTTTGTCACCAAAACTTTTGTTTGCAAAAAAAAAATTCTGACGGCTCTCCATTGTTCATAGATAAATGTTACACTTTCCAGCACACAGATTGAATGTCTTCAGCTGCTCCCATAATTAGACCAATTTTAGCAAATGGACATCACTGTAAAACATTATAACAATGTTATATCTGAAGTTCATGTCAAGATTTCTTGTTTTGTCCCTTTTTCTGTTAAGTATTATGTCATAGCACTGTTATTGTTTTAACAATTTGAACACATTTTTGGTACAGAATGATAATATAGTATTTCATTTAAAAAAAAAAAATGAAAAAAAAATACTGTATACTGTTGGTACTATGATACTGACAAACCTTTTGTATGATAATGTTTCTGCAATTATGGTTGTTTATGTCTGGTATTTTAAAATATCGTGTCATACAGCACGCCGCTGGTGTGGTATGAAATCAGAATCTGATGGAGGACTACACCTTTGTACATGACAATCTGTTAAAGTGATGATCAAATGAAAAAAAAAATGTAAATCATGTTTACATGTGAAAATACTTTTAATCTTTAGGACCAAAACAGAATAAACATTTTAACAAGTTTTTGTTGTCCCCCTTTTAATTATTTTGTTAACAAAATCCAGTCACTCCTATAACTGCTGATAAACACATTTTGTTAATTAGTAAATTATGTCGGCACTGTATTATTAAAGCTGAATAATTGGCTTAAATAGTAGAACAATTTCGCTTTGTGCTTTGCATTTTTTTGCCCAAAGGAAGTATTTCTGACTACAGTCTCACAGCTTTTTAAAGACATAGTTTAACACTGAAAATAAGATGAGATGCCACTGTCACACTGTGGCAAGTTAATTTACATACAACTGAATTGTTGATATGTGAGATGAGTTTTTTTTTTTTTTACATGGATTTAAAAAAATATCTGAGATTGGAATGCTGTATATCTGGAGCTGAATGCACATTTCAAGATTTGCCACTTGGCTGAGGAAGATTCATGTTTGTGATATCTATAAAACTTACAAACGAAGGCTGCACCAAAGTTCCTAACAGTAACAAAAATATACGGGTGCAAATGGAAGATAATTTGTGACACAGCAATGACAATAGACAAAAGGAAAATAGTAATATTACCAAGGGACTAAAGAAAACCTCAAGGAACAACTGCAATAAAAAAATCCAGTCTTGCCATTAAAACAAGTCAACTTTGATGCCTTGTGTTTTATATCGTTGTATAATATTTTTATTATTATTATTATTAGTAGTAGTAGTATTTTATGTATCAGCATTTTTTAATTCTAGTAAGTAAAAGTCAATTTACGAAGAGAAAAATGAGAATACGCGAGTGGATTCTTTATATGTTATAACGGCCCGCCATACCGGGTCGGTTGCATAGCAACGAGTAAACTGATACATTTCCATTTTCAGCGGACCCATTGGGGTTTTTCGCTTTAATATTGCGTTTGTAATTGTTTTTACAATGTCTAAACCTCAGACAAAGATAAAAAAAGCATCCAGCAAAGGGTCTTTATCCGGTCGACGCACAGGGTAAGTTATTCACAACAATACAATTACTAACAGCTTAATTAGCTTAGCATTAGCTACGTAAAATAATTAGTGTTGACGTCGAGTCAGCTTTTTTATCATTGAAATAATTGACTTGGAGACAAAATTGTAATGTTTTGCACTAAAAGTTCAACTTCTTACTGCTGAATATATGCTACTCGCACTCTCTAGCAAATATCAGTTAAATAACAATAACAAAATAAAGTTTTAACTTCCTGTTTTGTCAAATCTTTCTGCTGTTAAACTGACACGATTCATGAATTCGAAGATTTCTGTCTCTTTTGATGATTTCAACTGATATTTTTCCTTTTTTGCTTCACTTATGTTCAAAACCTATGCTTATGAAGTGGAATTCAACTTTCAGGCCTCTTCGTGATTTTTACTCATCTTTTGCTTATCAACTAACGTTTAAAATTCAGCCTTGCGTGCTATTAAACTTTATTAAGTTGTTCAGTGAAATCATTTATATTGTCAGTTTGGCTTCTTGCAGAGTTCAACTCTGCTTAAATATCTTTAATGAATTCAGTAAATTTAAGCTATTTCAATTGTATTTAGCTAATTAATTTCCTTAAACTAATTTAGCGGGACGATTTAGCTAATTTAACTATTTTGGCTGCATTTAGCTCATTTAGCAGGTTCATTAATCTGCAATAAACTTATTGATTCAGCTCTCAGCAATGACTCAGCATTTCTGCTGGAAATACAATTCTTCTAATATTCCAAACTGCTTTAGATGAGCTGCATCTCTTCATGAATCTGACAAGCAATGTAAGGCTGTGAACATGAATTTAGTCTTTGAGAATAAGAACTGAAAACACTTATCTGACCAACAAATCCCAAGTCAAAATCCGCTATTTGTCATATTGTCATTCAAAGTCATTTGTTTACTTCATTCAGCATTAATAAACATTACTTTAATGAATTGTACAAGCTATTTGTGACAGTAACCTTTCATCCATGACGTGTGTCATGATTTCAGAGGAGCGTCCCCGGTTGTAAACTCTTCAGGGAGCCTTGGAAGTGTGGGGGGATACACATTCCCCATTTGGCCTGAGTGGAATGATGCCGACATCAACAGGGAGAAGTGGGACTCATGCAAAGGCACTAAAGACGGAAAGTCAAGCAGAAGTCCTAATTCTGTAAATATGTTTAAAGTTTGAAAAGAATTTCTACACTAATCTGCAATCAGAACAAAACTGGTGTAACGTATATAAACAAAGATTCATTTTCACATTTTACTGTCAACTAACCTGTTTATTTGTGGATTCTCGTTATTTCATGTTCACGTCATTAGCATCCATTTTTTGAGGATCCAGAAGGAAAAATTTCTCTGCCTCCAACCTTGAAAGTGCACACATGGAAGCGTCCCGCAGAGTTTATCCCTGAAAAGGTCGCGTTTACACTTCTGAATTGCACAAATGAAATTAGAAAACAATGGTAGCTGTGTCTGCATCCTCTTGCACTTTGTGGTACTTGTTGGACTAAAAGGATTATAATCTGCTAATCAAAAACATACAGCAACAGGATTTGAAAGTCTATTTTTTTGCACCACTTGCTGCCTTTATTTATTTTATTTTTAATTTTTTAATCTATCTATCTATCTATCTATCTATCTATCTATCTATCTATCTATCTATCTATCTATCTATCTATCTATCTATCTATCTATCTATCTATCTATCTATCTATCTATCTATCTATCTATCTATCCATCCATCCATCCATCCATCCATCCATCCATCCATCCATCCATCCATCCATCCATCCATCCATCCATCCATCCATCCATTTATTACTGAAGATGTTGAAACAGATTCATTAGTTTTATACTAAACAAGGCTAATCAAGAAAACAATCAACCCCAGAGATGGAAGCAGCAGCTCTTCTGAGCAGTTTCTCTCCAGAGACAATGTCATTTAAACAAATAGTTTAAAGCTCTTGATAAGAACAACAGTAGGAAAACAAACCTTCCGTCTCCTTTTAACAGTCATCTGCAATGACAGTTTATACTGTATTTAATTAGCAACATGGCAGACTCTATTTGAAGGTATAACTTGTGACAGCACTATTTTATGATGATTTCTTACTGCATTTTGATTCAACTTTCACGTTACAATATTATTAATTCATGGTGTGCTTGACTTTAGGATATCACTGTAGTTGAAAACCAAATGAACTTTGACCTGATCTCCTCCAACCATCACCTACTTTACTGTGGGGTTAGTTTTTAGACTTTTAAGCTTGTAGTTATTACATTTTTGGCTGAGACATATAATTTGATGTGTTTTCTTTCCCTCCCTTTTCTGTGGTTTCTCTCTTTAAGCTAATGAGGTGGATCATCAGTGAGATCCACATTCTGTGGATGCTGAATGACAGCACATCTGCCCAGGAAGATGGCTGGAAACCTTGGGAGCACATCTTCTCACTGTGTAAAGTGGTGAAAGGTCATGTGCCGCTTTACAACAGCTACGGAAAGTACGTGGTCAGACTTTACTGGATGGTAAGTCTGATAAAACACAGGTGCGTACAGGAGTTCCCACTTCGTATTGATCCCCGAGGAAAAAAACGCTGCCTCTGGTTAAAATTCAGATGCCTTTTTTGGTTTGATCGCTTTAAAAATGCGGAAACCTCCTAAATTTTGTCATCCCTCAAGCAAGACATCTTTTTCAATCACACATGCATGGGGGCACAGTTGCGTGACATAAAATTGAAATATCTTGTTGCAGCAGATCACATGGTTTAGTGGATCAAAGGAGACAGTCATGGATGATGGAGGGGAAAAGGGTAGCGATGAGAGAGCTTTATCCCCACAGTTCTAATCGATCAGTCTCACTGCTGTGCCAAAACTGATGGGGCCGTGCTGCCTGTTGAATTGATACGACTTAGCAAGAGTCAGCTGCTTCTCAAACAGCAAGATTTAAGTTGGATTTCTCCACTTATTAGGACCCCTTGCACAGGCACAGCTCTGGGAGGATGTTATTCAAAGCAGGGTCATGTATTATGATTTATATGAAATTTGTACACGTTCACAGTCTTAAGATTTGGGTCATTTCTGAGTTACAGCTGGAAGTTGTTGTACTATGAGTTTCTGTTGGCCACAAATCTCAAACGTCTCAAATCTCAAATGTCCGCAACAACAATTTGGTTACCAGTATAACATAAAATCAGTGCCAAACATGACACAGTTGTAGGCAACACCTACAGTGCCAACCATACCATCCAAACAGATGGTAGCTGAGACGCTATAAAGCACCCAGCTTCAACAATCATTTATTTTTCCTTCAAACCATCTAATACTGTCTCTCTTGGATTTGTTTAATCACGCCTGTAACTCACCGTCCTGCACTGTATGTAATCTCATCACGTGAAACAAGCTCAAACTCATCTGTGGGGGGGAAAAATATGACAAGAAAGAATAGAGAGAAGAAGTGCACTCCACTATAAGCACAATACAATGCAGTGCTTGTTCCAACAGTTGTGATAAACAAAGAACGGCATGTTTGTGAGCAGTCAGACGGTTTATCACCTGATTGGGCTCGTTTTCTTTACAACTAGTTTATAACTCTTCCAGATGATTTATAATTCACCATATTCTGATTTGGAGATCTAATGAAATAATTATGGAAATATAATGACATGGGTTTCAAAGCTTCTGTGGTAAAACTTGTCCCACAGTAAGCAGCGATGGCCAGAGGACATCAACAAATCAAATATGAGCATTATAAATTCAAGGACTCCTAGTAAAATCTTTTTTACAGTTTTCCTGGTAGGAGGTTAAACGTTCATGAAGCATGAGCACTGAATAACTATTACGCATTATAAATGAAGCAACAGTAAATTATAGATATATTTGCAGAACAGGATTTTAAGTCGCTTGATTCACTGAAACGATGCCTTAACGTCAAAGTGAATTAGTGTTTTGTGGATTGGGAAATCTTCTTCAACTTGTCTTTGTAAAAGTAGAATAAAAACACATGCCTGTACTTATTTTGTTATATCAGGTAGTTCAATAGATATGCCTCACTCAACCTTACAAAAACAGTTGTGGTAAAAATGTTATGCTTAATCCAACACACACAAAAAAAAACTGATGAACAGTTAAACAAGATTAAGAATGTTAGATAGAAACATGATTTTCTCCTAAAATCTACCCTAATTGCTCATATTGGGTGATAAGTGGAAGGCCAATTTGTAAAAAGTCACAGTTTAAGATCTAATCCTTGAGGTACATTGATGTCCCGCCCCTTTGCATTATCTTCCATCTTCAGGGTTCTTGGAGAAAGATAACTGTAGATGACTCCATGCCATTTGATAAAGAGAACAACCTGCTTCTTCCAGCCTCCACCTGTTGGACCGAACTGTGGCCAATGCTGCTGGCTAAAGCTCTAATCAAAGTGTCCTATACAAGGTGAGTCACTCAGCAGTCCAGCTGAAGCTCTGGAAGCATAGAAAGCCATTCTAAATTTCTATTAGAAAGCAGTTTACAAACAAAGAAAAATAAAACTATATTAAAATGTCAGGAGTTTTAAACTGGAAATAAAAATCCTAAAAAAAAAACATAAGTATTAAAACTGAGCTGTTACTCCAAGGGACATTTTTGTAATTCTTAAACCCAACTAAGTAATTCAAAGCTCGCATGTGTTCACACCCACAGTGTGCAGCGTGCTGACTATAAACCATCACCTGACCTAATCTCAGCCACAGGCTGTGTTAAATCTGGTGACAGTGTTCAAGTCAGAGTGTAAAATCATGGCGTGTTAAAAGGCTACAGCTACGGTGTCCATAGAAGGTCAAAGCATAAATGTTTCATCCGGGACAGGAAACAAAGCAGCTCATCTTCTAGTGAATCATTTAAAAGTCATAAAATAAGTTTGAACTTGAACCAAACTTTGCCCAGATGTCTGCTGGGGCTTTTTTTACAGACGCTGTCTAGTTTAGTCAACCATTGAGTTTTAAACCCCCTTTGCTATTTAGGTGAATTTCTGTCTTTGAATCATATAGAAATAATTCTGATCAAGTTCTGCATGACCCATAGTCCCATAAGTTCCAGGTACAGTATCTGTTGGCAGGTGTTTCAAAGTATAAACTGTGTGAACTCAGACTCAAATCCCTTTAAATGAATAATCCATTAAATGTCCTGTAAAAGGCACATTTTTAAAAACTAATCCCAAACTTTATACTTGGTATTTACCAAACACAAGAAAAACCAGTTTCAAGGCTGAGCAGGATGCTACTCGTATGTCTTATGATAAAATGATGCTTTGTTTTTACGTAGTTCCAGAAGTTTCTTTCCTTTAGCTTTTGTCACAAACACAAAACGTTTGAAATGGTGACAAATTTCTCTCTTTGTTCTTTGATCATTCTCCTGACAAACACCTTCCGAGACAATACTCTTGTGAGTTAAAGGACTTTTTCAATACTTTTTGGAAGATTTTTCATGTGTTTGTTTCTCAGTGTGAAGTTCAAGGTTGACAGAGATATGGCTGAGTTTTCCTTTATCCACAATCTGACTGGCTGGATCCTAGAAATTACCCCTATAACGTAAGTCCCTACCTGTTTGACTCACAACGTTAGACTAAATGTCCTAAAATGATTTTTATGATTTATACTAAAATGATTAATCAGTCTATAAAGACTGAGCTAGCTAAAAGCAGCAGATCAGTATGTTTTTGCTCTAATTCCTTCTTTTGCTAGTCCTGGTTGGATTGTGTCTTGTGTCTGTGTCAGTCGACAGTTTATAAACAGTCCACAGAATCTAATAAATAATTAACATTACTGGATGGCATGACTGCTTTTATTTAAAGATTCAGTGACAGTGAGAAGAAACTTAAGTAAAAAAAAAAATGAACAAAACATTTTAAATTTGCTGCTGATTGCAGATTTTCTATAGAAGTTTTAAGTGGATCTTTTTGCCTGAAACCAGTCATACTCTTTTTCACTTCTTTCAGCTCAGCCTACACAAGAAGAGTCTGGGAATTCCTCCAAGATACCATTCCTAAATTTAAACGCCAGGATGAGAGTTTGACAGTGACGAAGCCTGACACAACAGATCCAGCTGCAGGGACAGATTCCTCTCTAAATGACAATAAGAGTCTGCTGCTGGAGCCAAATAACTGCAAAGGTCCAGAGTCTGTTATAATTAGACACACACATGCACTTTATATCCACAATCAGAAAAACACAGCCATGAAGGGTTCAACACTTGAATATATATTTTGATTACATGCTGTTCTTTGCATACAAATGAGTTGAATCAGGAAAAGACGACCAGTGTGGGTGTTTCAGTTGACGATGTAGATACCGATCTTTACAAATCAATAAGAAATAAACGAGGAAGAGGATTCTCTCTTAAAAGAACTGAATAGTGAGCTGGCAGCTGCTGCATCTTATTTCTTTTCTTGTCAGCTCGGTGCAGCAGGGCAAACAACTGATTTTTTAAGAAAGTTCTGATTTATGTTTGTATATATTTACCATCAGTTTAAATATACTTTCTTATCTTTTCTTTATCTTCTCCCTCTGCATTTGTCATTATGTCAGTGACTAATTCATCTTCTTAGAGAGATCCAATAAACAGCAACCAAAGAAACAATCTTTGCAACAGTTACAACATTGTTTTGCAGATTTTCTTTAAGGCAGCAGCCTGCACTTTAAGACTTGTACCAAACCACATACATTTATATTTTTAGCCATTTTTCCATTTAGCCATTGCCCAGCCGTTTCTTTCTCGCCTTAATACAGCTACTCGTTAAACTCTTGTACAGTGGTCGACAGTTATATGCACGACCTCGGTGTCCGGCAAATTTGTGCATATAAGCGTTGTGTGCATTTATCCGTCGGTGGTCATTTGGACTGTAAACATGGGTAGCAGTGTTCGGTATATAATTGGAAATCCCTCCTTCTTCAGGCCTGAGGAGCCTCCAAGTCTAATGAAGGAGGGATTCAAACATTTTCTCAGAAAAGAGTTGGTAGCTTTGAGTTATTTCAGGTCATAGTAATACCACAGAAACCTTTTTGATACCATACAATTATTTTAAATATTACATGTAGTCGCAACATGGTAGTTGTACTTAAACTGCTGAATATATGAGAAGAAATGTACTTTGTTCTTTAACCATCATAAGAATCCAACATCTGTCTCCTGCTTTTACATTAACACACTTACTTTTTTCTGAAACTAGACTTCATTACGATCCTCTGTAACCCCCCCCACGTATGTGATAATTAATACAATTTACTGCCCAGTGTTTTACATGCACATACAAACAATAAACATATTATATATCTCTGCTGTAGTTCTCACACTGTTCCATTTCATTGAAATGCATATATAAATATTCAGTGTGAGAACCACGTAGCTGTTAAATATGGAATGTGCTGCCTTTATATTAGCCTAGCAGTAGTCCCATTGCTCCTTACCATGGCCTGTCAAATTCATTTATCATGTCTCCAGGCTCTTGTGCTCTTTTGTGATGGACTTAAAGGTGCACTATGGAGGTGCCCCCCCCCCCCTTCATATATCCATGTTTTTGATATAAATAAATCCTTTTTTCATATGTACACTCATAACTAACGGGGTTTTTCTGGGAAATGTTTGTAAAAATGTCAGCTTCTCAATAATCATAGTGTTGCTGTGTAAGAATTGTTGTGTTGTAACACACAAAAGTTCAGCGTTGGACTAAACGGGCTGTTTTGAGTTACAGCTGCTGATTGTTTTCTTCTGTGTGTTTTTCATGAAGTCGTGGTCTGTGCTAGCTTTTATTCTTTACAAGAGGAGGGCAATTCCTTTGGGTTTACCAAAATGGTATGTTTCATCACGATCGTCATTTCTTTATATTCTCTTACAATCGTTTTCTCAATGAGGTTTGATTTTCAGGCTCAAATTAAGAAGTTTAGAATCTACTGATAAGTTTTTTGGGGTCAAATATTCAATGCAGATTGGGAAGCATGCAGATTATTATACTATGTATTGTTAGGTAATGGCAATATGACAGAATCTGACCTGAACAATTCAAGTTTAACATTCACAGAGAATTGACCTTTCGCTGAGTCCTGTCCCCCTTAGTTACTGTTGCTATGTCCGACAAACACGACCAGCGTGACTGATTATCATCACTGGAAGAGGTATTTCCATACGTGTCAGTGATCGTTTTTTGGATTAAAACCTCCGTGACATCCTCCAAATCGAACCAGCCTTCATCTCCTTTCTCTCTCCAGATCAGCTCTGCCGAGTGGCGTCCGTCCACTCGCTGCCAGACACCCTCGCAGCCGGAGAGCACTCCCAGCTGCCAGCACCTCCAAAGCTCGTCCCCCGCGTCGCCCCTACTAGTTAGCAATCCCGAGCCGGCTCATGATAATCCGAGGGTGGACCGCGCCACCTCTCGGGACGGTCCTCAGCCCCTGACATCTAGTTAGTAGATGTGGGCGCACTGCTTTACCATCTTGCTTAGAGCTAATGTTTGTCGGACCTGCTCACATAGTAACAGTTGTGTGATTGGACAATGGCCATTTGGCCATTTTGTGGGCGGGGTCAGCGAAAGATCATGTTTTTAGGATATTAAATTGTCCATTTTACTTACTTTTATATAAATCCAATATTCATGCACTTTTGTAGAATTTGATGTTGGAGATTTGATGTTTATTTTAAAATGCTTCTCCTCGAAAGTCTGATTTTATCACACTTGACTTTTTGATTTCAGGTGTTCATCCGGTTGCTTTTGACATTTACTGTAGTTCTCAATAGAAATTGAGTTATTTATTGTTTCTGACAGAGTTCTCTAAGTGGGCTCATTTCTCTGCTCTTGTTTCTTTACGAAGGCTAATGCTGCTGAGACTTTACGCCTTTACGATCTGTCCATGATGTTCAGCCACGTCGTCTTGTTGATTAGAACTCGTGCGTGCCCGCTAGAGGCACCACCCAAACCCCCAGCTATTCCCCAATGGCAACTCATCCGTCCACACAAGAAGATTGTGGTCTCCTCTGAACCACGAAGTGAGTGAAAACAAGACAAAGGAAGATGAAAAATGAGGAAATGTGCTTTGAAATGAGATGTTTGTAAAGTAGAGCTCAGAGTAGGATGCAGAGCAGCATATCAAACAAATAGAAAAGCACAAACATTACCATAGTGTAAAGGTGAATGTCATAAAAATAGGAGTTTAGAACAAAAAGGGAGTGTTAATGCACGGAACTTGAAGCATGCCATCATGCGTGAAGTTGTTGAATCTCCCTTACATATATTTTTACTCTTTTTAGAGCTGCCTTCGCCAAAACCAGACCAGTACATAGAAGTTGCCAGCCCTTTTCCTTTTCATGATGTCGGACGCAGAAGTGGCTCTCTCCCAGAGCTGTATGTCATTTTAGATGATCTAAAATTAATGCTGTTGTTTTTGGTTCTGTCCTTTAGATCAGTGTTTCCCAACCCTGGTCCTCAAGGCACACTGTCCTGCATGTTTTAGATGTGTCCCTGCTCCAACACAGCTGAGTTAAATGAGCAAATTACCTGATAACTTGGCTTTTGTTGTCTGGTATTTTGCTCATTTAACTCAGCTGTGTTGGACAAAGGAAACATTTAAAACATGCAGGACAGTGTGCCTTGAGGACCAGGGTTGGGAAACACTGCTTTAGATTGTCCTCAGTTTTCCATGTGCAGCTTATCCCTACAACATAGATACGATTCCATCCATCCATCATTATGTTTTTAATTCAATTTAAATTCAACAAGGCTGTCTTATATTACTTATTCACGAATACTGCACCATGAGCATTTTTTGAACTGTAAATAATAAAGATTTGATTCTGTTTAATTAAACTTATAATACTTGAAAGGAGCTTTTTAATAGGCTAATTAAATTGCAGATCAACTGAGTGGAATGTTGATGGATGCAATGTGGCATGCAGTTGCAGGTAAAAGGAATTTTTACTCAAAATAAATGTGTCTGTTTGTCAGAGACACCAGGCAGAGCTCTCCAAAGAAACACTCTAAAATCAGCTTGATGTCCATTACTGAGACTGAGGAGACTCAACCTGAATGCGCCGCTGCCTCACCAGACAACACTGAGAAAACAGAGGTACATGCAATCATTTACTTCCCAGACGTTTTTTTTTTTAAATCTCAAATGAGTGAATTAAGAATTTATATAACTGTTTGGAGAAAATCCACAAATCCTTGAACTAAGAATCACGGGAATAATTTGTCACAAAGAAGTTGTTGCTGCATTGTGCTACTTCTTTTCATTGCTTCCTCTCACCTCTGTGCACCCTGTAAGAACTGAGCTGAAGGCTGATCAGTTGAGTTCTGTGTGTCAGTGACAGACATCCCCCAGTCTCAAAGTCACTTCTGCTATTTCCCAGTCAGGCCACTTCTGACCAGGGGCACATTTGGACTAAAGAGAGATCCAACTCAGAAAGGGAAATACCAGGGGGCTGAGGTTCAGAGCAGCAGCTCCAGAGAGACAGATGAAGACAGAAGGAATACAGAGAAGGGACTACTGTGCTGAACAATAAAAAAAAAAAGAAGGGAAAGTGACAGTTCGGCAGATGAAAGTAGAGCAAAAAAAAAAAAAAGAAGGAGGATGGGAGAAGAGATTTTGTGTTGTGATGGCGGTGAATGTGCCGCGTGGGTTTCAACCAGAGAGAGGTCATGCACCACGCTGATGAAAAAAGCAGTACAATTAGATGGTGAGCCATCAGTGTCTGTGTCTCTTGGGGGGGCTTCATTATCACAAATAGAGTCCATATTAATCAAGCCTCTTGTGTAACTGTGACCAGTTAGAGAGCAGCTAGGTCAGGGTGGTGTAGCTAAGCTGATGTGATGTGTTTATGTGTGCACGCACACTTTTTGGAGGCAGACTTTATCAGTTTGTAAATGTGTCATATGGGTGCCGCATTCATTGTGAGTGTGACTGTGCTTTTCATGAACACATGCTGGGAAACTGTGAATCAAGCAAGGATTTTTTTTTTCTTGCTGTTTTGACCCCTCCCACTCTTTCTGTGAGCTCTGGCAGCCAAACAGAATCTGTGCCTATAACTCCAGGACAGAGGGAGGTGCTGTGACATGCCGTTTCTTCGCCGTGTGTGGGATAATTCATTAGATCCTTGTATAAACTTGTGGTTATTCACAAATTTACTAACATTTAAATAAATTTCAGTTCAACTTGTTATGCAACCATCACTTTGAGAGGCAAAACATCCATTTGTTTGTGTAAAATAAAAGCCATTTAAGAGCCCGTTCAATTTGCTCTCTTCTACCTATCAACCTTTAAACATAATTTCATCATAAAAAAAGAAAAAAAAAATCCTTGTCGGCTTTGATAGCAGCAGATAAAAATCCCAGGGGCCTTCTGTGCAAAGTCTATCTGTCTCAATGTCCCCTCTTTACGCAGACAAGACAAATAGGCTCATGAAAGTGTGCGCTGTGGGAGCACAGAACATCTCATGCCTCAGAGCTTGACGGAAAGGTCCATGCACTTTTCTGAACATGCACACAAACATATACATGTTGACATTTTTTGTTGCAGGAAAGCTCTTCTATAGAGGCAGAGAGGAGGTCAAGTGTGCCTCCCAATCACAATGGCTCTTTCTGTCTGTCTGAGTCTCTGGGTACTTATTTGAATAAGTGGTGACTCACACACAGCTACACGCACAATTTCTTTCTCTCTGAGTCATCACAGAGTCTTGGCAGGGGTTGCCTTAAAGTTATACAATACAAAGACAAAATTCTTGTTTAGAACTGAGTAAACTGTTGGATGTTCACCAGTTTTTTTTTTTTTTTGCCTCTTAAGACAGCTTAGTTTTTACAAAACTTTGAATAAATGTGCCTGAAGGGGAGGTCAGATATCTGATATGTGCACTCGCTCTTCCCCAGAACACAATATATCTTTATTTCTTACTGAATTTAGTTTAATCAACTGCTCCAACACAGCTGAGTTAAATGAGCAAATTACAAGACAAGTTGTTTGGTAATTTGCTCATTTAACTCAGCTGTGTTGGAACAGGGAAACATCTAAAACATGCAGGACAGTGTGCCTTGAGGACCAGGGTTGGGAAACACTGGTTTAATGTACTTCATTTATTCAGCAGCAATTCAACAAAACACAGTATTGACATCAGATAATATGAGTCAACTAATTCACTTATTAAACTCAAATGCACTCTGAATAANATCCAGTTCATTTTAGAAACAGTGTTTTTATGGTCTATGGTACAGAAACTAACACAAGCACAAGAGAGCAAATAATATAGTATTTTAGTGATAAATAAAGAGAGATAAGCTACTTTTCTTTAATTTACACGATAAATAATCAGGAAGTCGGAGCTATTCTTAACATGAGCAATGTTAAACAACATTCTAATTCCTCATCTGCCACATTCAAAGGAAATTAGAGCTGGTATTCGCTTGTGGTGTTTTTAGCAGGGGAGGAGCAGCTCCTGTCACATTACACTGTGTCTCTGTGTTTGGCGAGAATGGCACAACACCACAACTGGCAAGGAATCACTAGAGGGAGGAAACAAATCTCGCGCAGTGGCACTCTGTCAGCAATCCACAGTTCATGCCTCGCTCTCGCTCTCTCTCTCTCTCTCTCTCTCTTTCTCTCTCTCTCTCTCTCTCTCATTGTCCCTGTAGGTTACAACAGAGGACAAGATAAAGGACAGCGATCACATCTCCACTGGTAAAATCTCTTCCTGTGCAGTGCTGTTAATACTTGAAAGATATATTTACACACTTGATTCCTTTAATAAATGTCAAATATTTGAATACAGCACTTTAAAAAAAAAAAAATCCTCATTGATTATATTTTGTTGGTAGTTTGGGCAAATACGTTAAATGTCTTTGTAATTGGTTTACTTTAACAGAGTCAGTGCTGTGTGGAGCCCAGTCATTATAAGCATTTACATTCAATTTTTACCATCTCGTTGGGCCAAGATAATTTCAATAAGATAGCACAAAAATTATGCTTTGTGAGGCAATTCTCTGCCTTTTTCTCTGCCCCCGTTTAGTTGCTTGGTAACACCTGCAATTTGAGTTAGCAGACCAGCATTGGCGAGCTGCAGAGACACTAACCCTTGCCACCTCAGCTTACTGATCAGTATTTTGCTTGGAGTAGAGCTTGGGGGCAGACTGTGTGTGTGTGTGTGTGTGTGTGTGTGTGTGTGTGTGTGTGTGTGTGTGTGTGTGTGGGTTTGTATTTCTGACCTCCTGGGGACCCGTTTCCTGACTTTTACTATCTTTCTGGGGTCCGAGGGTTCTTGTGGGGACCGAAGCCTGGTCCCCATGAGGGGGACTCCCCTTTT
The DNA here is from genome assembly GCA_006937955.1 of Pachypanchax playfairii. NCBI lineage: Eukaryota > Metazoa > Chordata > Actinopteri > Cyprinodontiformes > Aplocheilidae > Pachypanchax > Pachypanchax playfairii. Next base: position 441,482 of record SSNP01000027.1, read on the forward strand.
TAGGGTTAGGGGTTAGGTTTATAGGTATGGTGTGAATAGAGTTTTAGTTAGTCTTAGGGTTAGTTATAGATCAGTAATGGTTAAGGTTAGGAAAAGGGTTTGGGTTAGGTATAAATCTAGTTACTAAAATCAATGGAAGTCAATGGACGGTCCCCATAAGGATAACAAAACACACTTGTGTGTGTGTGTGTGTGTGTGGTGTGTGTGTGTGTGTGTTTTAGGGGTTGGAGAGTGTCTGTGTGCATATGTCTATGACTTTGCACGGCATGCATTGAGATAGTAGGAGTCTGTGAGTGGGAGTATGGATGTGCATGTGCGCTTACACTATGCCATTATGTGGGAGTTTGGCCAGTTTGACTCACTGTAATGATTTGAGTCTAGGATAACTCGCTGTGAGTCACACGCATTTTTGTTACTTGCAGGATTTTGAGATTAGAGATTTCACTGACAGCCTCGTTTCTATTCTGCACTAGGTGTGACATTAAACTGAGCCTTTGTTGACTCTCAGCTTAATAAAGCTTTGTTTTTTTTTAACCTTATAATACTGAGAATATGATTTTAGCAACAACAGGAAATGAAACATTGAAACTCGACGCGAGATGATTGCGTAAAGCAAGTGTTCTATCCTGTTATAAATGTTTAAAACAACAAAAACGTTTAAATATTCATGAGTGATTTGAATGTAAGTCATTCTAAATATAAACTGAATCTTCTTCCCAGATAAACCAGCAACTAGCATGAAAAGCCCTGTTGCTGAGGAATCATCAGACGTCGTCAGACCTCTGCAGAGCACCTGGGTGGACCTTGATGACTTTGCAAAATCCTTTCAGTGAGACACAAATCAGAGCAGACAAGGACAAATACTGTATTATCAAGTTGTACAGATGGGTTATCGTACAGTTCTATAAAATAGTGTGAGACTAAATGCTCCTATGAAACTGTATTTTTTTTCCTTTACTTCCAGAACTCTCTTGATCTTTTTCAAACCACATTTTTATCCTCATCAGATCCAGAAATCTCACTTTAAGGTACAGAAAATGAAATAAAAGAAGATTTTTTTTTTGCAGAGCTCTTCATTCTCATATTTTGGATTTATTGAATTCAAATGTTCTGTATCTGTTGTTTAATGCAGTTTTTTGTTCAAGCATTGCAATTCCAGTAACTTAGTTGTTCTGTGTCAGCAGAGCTCTATCTTAACTAAACCTATGGGTGGAATGAGTTCTCCTGGATCTACACATGATCTTACAAGTGGATCCATGATTGTGGCAAACCCTGAGGTGCAAATCCAAACACACAAAAACACCCAGACACCAAGAATCAATGTAAAATCCATTTTTCCTGCTCGCTCTTTGTCCGTGTATAAACCTTTCCTCTGTGTTGTGATTGAAAATCAGTTTGAATGTTTGCTTTTTCTTTTGCTTCAGCTCCTCTTTTAACACTTCACCCCCAACCTGCACACCCCAGACCTGAGCTACACCTCTTATCAGTTTAGCGTTCCTCTCTGTGGCTTTCTGCTTTTTCTATGGTTCCATTCTGTGTCTGCTTTTGTGCTGATATCTCAGAATAGTGTGTGTATGTCTGTGTGTGTGTGTGTGTGTGTGTGTGTGTGTGTTTACTCCTGCAGTCTTTAGGGGTGAGAGGCACTTACTACCTCTATGTGGACAGTCTGCAACCTTCCCAGATCCTCATCAGTTTATCTGCTCTCCTTCTCTGGGGAGATACAGGTGAGTAGAAAGAGGATTTATCTGCACATGCAGGCTCAGTCTCACTCGAATACCTACTTGCGCACATGCACACACACAAACACTTCCATTTATCTGTACAGGTAATGTAAAAAGTCTTAATTCGCTGTGTTGATCATATATTATATGATTATACTATATATAAAATGTCAGTAATTTGGGAATTAAATAGCCAGGATTTTCTGAAAGTGTTCCATTATCCTTGTGCTTTTATTTCATTTTATTGTTTATTCATGTTGTTTCTCATATAGAAAAGGAAACAGCTGGAAAACGCAGGACTCCAGTGCTGCTTGTTCAGCCACACTCCTGGACCAGTGTGTCTCAGCTGCCAGTTCTCATCATCAAGACTACCTCCTCGAAGGCAGCTAGGCTTGATGTACCCAAAGGGTAGGAACAAACTGACCCCGACTAACAACTTTGTACTGCAGTGAATACGATTGGAAGCATCATATTCCAATGACCTAAAATGGCGTGTATATCCCTTCATGATTATCCGTTCCTTTTTTCCACAAAGGGAAAAAAAATAAATAAATAAACCTTTCATTCTTAGTTACATTTTTTTTTTTAGTTACTAAAGGTTTTATCATGTAAGCAGAAGATTTCTGCCAACCACAGCTGCTTTGCAGGTTTATACCATCATTTGTTCTTCAATGATACAAAATCTGAAGGTTCCAATTTTTTTCTTTTCTGGATCAAAATATCTGGAATTTTGTAACGCTCCAGATCAGTCCTTGATCCAGATCAGTCCTTGATCCAGATCAGTCCTTCATACAGATCAGTCCTTCATCCAGATCAGTCCTTGATCCAGATCAGTCCTTGATCCAGATCAGTCCTTGATTCAGATCAGTCCTTCATCCAGATCAGTCCTTGATCCAGATCAGTCCTTGATTCAGATCAGTCCTTCATCCAGATCAGTCCTTCATCCAGATCAGTCCTTCATCCAGATCAGTCCTTGATCCAGATCAGTCCTTGATCCAGATCAGTCCTTGATCCAGATCAGTCCTTGATCCAGATCAGTCCTTCATCCAGATCAGTCCTTCATCCAGATCAGTCCTTCATCCAGATCAGTCCTTGATCCAGATCAGTCCTTCATCCAGATCAGTCCTTCATCCAGATCAGTCCTTGATTCAGATCAGTCCTTCATCCAGATCAGTCCTTCATCCAGATCAGTCCTTGATCCAGATCAGTCCTTGATTCAGATCAGTCCTTCATCCAGATCAGTCCTTCATCCAGATCAGTCCTTCATCCAGATCAGTCCTTGATCCAGATCAGTCCTTCATCCAGATCAGTCCTTGGTATCATGTAGAACCTGTTGGGAACTCACCCTGTATTTTTCAACATGCACCTGGACCATTTGTTGTGGAGTTACATACATATACATTAAAAACAGCTTTATCTCACAATGATGAAGAATCCTTAAAAACATTCCTGGATCCAGATGGTGATCTGGATTACCCCCAAAATCTACTCACTTGGGCCATTTCTGACCTTTTCTTAAAGTTAATTTAACTTAGCTTTTGGTGATTGATGTTTGTTTTATTGGTTGTGGTAGCACTTTTATTCTAGATTTTACAGTCTGTCTTTTTATTGTATTTTTACCTAGTTTTATTCTATGTAGTATTTATTTATTGTTGTATTTTCTACTTGGCTTTATTTCTTGATTTGCTGTACAGCACTTTGGTCAGCTGTCGTGCTGTATGTTAAAGTGCTCTATAAATATATTTGACTTGACTTGATTTAAAATTTCATCAAAATCAGTCCATAACTTTTTTGTTATTTTACTAACATACAAACTAACAAACACTGTTAAAAACATGAACCTCCTGGCAGAAGTAAAGATTGTATTTAGATTAATTGTATATCCAAATTGTATTATGTTCATATAAAAAGGTCCTAATTCATACATTTTGATCTACAAAGGCTACATCAGTTTTTTTTTACTTAAATTAACTCATCCTTCCTGCGTATAAACTTTATTTCAGTGTAATTAGTTGTGTGCATAAGTCTGCTGTTATTTGTCATCTCTTTCTCCATCAGACGCCATGTATTTTGCATCAATGTTGGTGCACCACTTGGTTACCATATCCACATGTGCAGTGAGACACCTTTTGTATTAGGGGATGAAGAAACCATCATGCCACTCCTTACAAAGGTAAATGTTTATGTGGGTATCAGCTGTGGTTTATATTTTCTATGATTCTGGGTGAAAAACATTTCTGTTGTTTCATTCTTTTAATCTTGTAGCTCCAAAGAAAATAAATAATTTTTTTCTTCTCTTAAAAGGACAGTGCGTACTTCACTGAGCAGGCCTCATCCATATTTAGGGTCCTGTCCAGAGTGGTGGCTTCCTTTAGTAATGACACGGAGCTACCGGCTCTCCGACAAGCTCTGATAGATACTCTATCAGAGCTCGGCTTGGCAGGAACTCCGGAACACCACAAGGTAACATGTTCATGATAGTATATCTAGTATTTGAGCAGCATTGTAGGCATGTAGACAGCAGTACAGATTCTGATGTATTGATGAGCCTAACTCTGTCTTTTTTTTTTAATTTACAGTGATGTAAAGTATAAATGTGTCTGTTTTTGTATGTTTTAAAAGGTCTTTCATTCAGCAGTTTTACACATGACCTACGAGGCTCTGGCCAGAACACTGACAGTAATGGAGCTGCTTGCTGTTAGGTCCCTCACTGTTGATCTCTTCTTCTGGGGGTCAGACTTTGCGAATATGGCCTGCAATGGTAGGTTCTATTTGTCTAGGTTTATATGGCATTCAGCTATAGAACATGGAACTTTTTTATAACAAGCTGTGCATGTTTCGCTTTAGTTCACCTTGGAACTGAATTGATTTTTGTTTGTTTTATATGATAGATGATATAGCTGCTATTATCAGTGGTTTAAATCAATGTACCTCGCCTGTTGGATGAATAATACAAAAGATAGTATCGTGTTTTTATTGTTATCTCACAGTATCAACTCTTGTTGTTAACAGGAATAGATGAAGACTTAAGCCTGATAGATAAGTGGGAAAACCAACATCCAGATCCTGCTGTGGCAGCTGCATTTAAAGAAGAATTTCTGGAAATGGCCTCAAAACTTGGTATATGTGCAAATGGATGAAGTATTCATTCCATTAGCATCTGATGATGTTGTTTGACATAAATAAGGCTCACTTTTGACTAAAGAATACTCTTAAATACAGTTTAAAGTTTCAGCTTTTTAAAAAGGTCATTTCCTCTGTAAATTATTTAGAGACACACAGGATCACTCCTTTGTACCAATATCTCTGCATTCTCAACCAAACTTCTCAATAGGAACAGAAGTAACAGAATGAAAAAACCCAGAGATGGTAGATAGAAGCAGTAATGTTGAATCCTGTTCCTCAAGGGTCGCTGTCCTCCATATCTACCCTCAACTAGCTTGTCTGCAAAACTTTTTTTACACGTTTTATAGCAACAAGCGTTGTCTTTCTTTTCTTAATGCTAGCTGCTTATATCAACGTGTGTTGTGCGCTCGTATTTCCCAGGAACAAAGGACAACCTCAGAGCATCTGAGATCCTTTTAGACATGTGGCCAAAGATTGAATCAGATGCAGAAAAACATGCTGCCTTCTTGCTAAGGTAAACAAAGAATGCTGTTAGTTAAAAAAAAAATGTGTGTTCTGTTGATGTTCAATAAAAAGCACTTCATATCGCAGATATTTTGTTTCATAAATGTCATTATTTGAGAGAACGTCTGACTACAGTACTGTGCCAGTGCGTTGTATGTAGTATGATCTGCACTTAGCCTTCTGTGATGCACTGCCTGCTCAGAGTCTGCTCTCTCTCCTGGTTGTGGCAGCCTGTGGGGGCCATGCAGGAAGCATTTTCCACATTGTGTTCCATCTTTTCCCAGTGGTACCATCTGCTGTTTATACTCTTCGTGTTCCAATCAGCTAGCGGTGTCTGCCGAATGACCTGCTGCCTGGGGAAGCGTGTTTGTGTATGAACACCAAAAGCTCACATGCTCATGCCATTGTGTGCATGGAGAGCAAAGGGAGGTGTTTGTTGGGTGTTGTGAACCTTTGAGCATGTGCTTGTCTGAACTGACAGAAATATCCACCTCTTGCTGTGAGGCAAAGTGCATCTTCTCTCCTCCAGCGTCCTCGTTTTAGCCACGCGTCCACCTTGTTTTCATTTACTTTCAACTCATTTGTGAAGAGCGTTATTGTCATTGTCTCTTTCTTCTATACAAGTTTCTAAAAATGCTTTTGTGTTTTCTGCCCAGGCACATCATTAACAAGGAGAAGACGTTTGAAATCTGCCCTTTTCTACAGAAGGAATCAACCCGACTCACCTTTGCTGATTATTCTGTCTCTCTCCAAGAGACATCCAGCTCTTGGCATTTGATCTTTAGGTTAGAGAACAGATGTAGTTTAAAGGTTAGGCTTGTCAGTGAAAAAAACTTCCTCACCAAGCTTGGAAAATGTGGTTGAAACAGAACGGTGATAACTGAAGATCCTCTGTTACAATGTGTCATTTTTCAGCAGAATTTTTAGCCCTGATTATTAAGTATTAGGAATCTAACGTTGTTAGATAATCCTGTAATAATTGGAAGTTCATCTCCCTTCGTTTTTTTGTTTTTGTTGCTTACGCAGAGAAGTGTTCCACATTCCTAAACCGATTTTGATGGTACCCAAAGTTTACTCCTCAGTTAAAAATTGCCTGCTCCATGTTATAAACAATGATACAGGGGAGAAGGTGGGCGTTCTCAAAGTGGGACCTCATCTCTATCAACCCAACAAGGTCTGTGGACATGAACTGATCTTTTTTCCACTTGTCTCTGTTTACATTAGATGCCATTTTTCATGTTTAAATCTGCTTCTATCAAAGGCTGGTTATACATATGTAGCAGAGGCTCTCAGTCATGAAACACCCTCCGGTGGTGCCAAGTGGAGGATGCGGTTGATTGGCTTAAACGAACAGCCTCCAAAACCGTCCGGTGAAAAACCACTTAATGCATTTTCCGTGAACGAATTCCAGGGTTATTATATTCCTGATGAGAAAAATCTCATATGCCGGTGAGAGAATAATAGAGTATACTTTAAATACCTAAGTTAAAACAATGTACTTCAGTACAAAACTATTGGTACCTTTTATATAGTTACAGTGTTCAAGTAACCACAGACGTCCTGGGAACGATCCAGTTTGAAACGTCCAACCCAGATGTTAGGATTCATCTTTCTGTTCTGGATCGAGAGAAAGAAGTGGCAGGTATCACTGGGAAAGGCCTGGTGGTACTTCCTGTCTTCTTCTTCCTAGCCAATGAAGGTTAGTAACCATTACTTTTAGTTAATAGTTTTATATTAAACAATGGATTATTTTACCTATGGACTACCTATTAATACAACTTTGAGATGCTGTGTGAAAGGTTTGAATATTGTGCACACCATTTTATTTTTTTCTTCAAAAATGGCCTGATATAGACTCGTTTTCTGTTCTAGGCACTAGTTGTGAGGGTGTAAAGAGCCAGACTGGATCCACTGACAAAGATGGAACTAAAATCCCAGTTTTTACAGCAGACTCTTCCTCATCTGACCAAAATCAACCTCCTACAAAGACTATGGTATCACTGATAACACTCAACTGGTTTCACTTTCATGCACTTCTCACTTTCCCTTTCTGTTTTTCTCACCCACTCGGTTGCTGCCTGTCCATATCAATTCTCCAGGTTTTTTTTTTTGGTTTTTTTCTGCCAGATAATGCCTTAGTTGTAAGCATGCACTCACACGCATGCATGAATTTGCTTTCACCCACACACACAATCACAAGAAAAAAATCTGATATAAAAAGAAGAGGAGTAGCAGAATAATGACAATGTTACTCTTTAGCGTTTGTCATGGACATAAATTGTGATGCACCTGTTTACTGGAAGTGTTGTCATAATTTAACAACAATTATAATTTGTATTCTGTCATAGATTTATGTACGCTTTAGAAAATTACAATCCACTGATGCATTGACTGCCTCTAAACAGAGTGAGTTTAAATATATTGTCAAGAGATGTGTGGTTACACTCTGTGTACGTGATAACAATTGTCTCCACTCAGTAAGAAATTATTAAAAAATACCAGCAGAGGTACTGAGACAGTTTACATCAGATAAGACAAACTAGAAACTGTATAACTAATCACTTAATGATCAGGAGTTTGAATCAATCAAGCTTTAGAGCAAACGATCATCGATTAAGACATTGTCCTCTCACAAATGAGACACAGTGATACTTATTAATGGAGAATTAATGATAATCGTGGTTGGCATAAACACACGGGAGAGAGAGAAACTGTATTGCAACTTATTGCATTAGTTGAGTTGTGCAGAGGTATTATCAGCTGACCCAATAAAGCCACACTTAAAGCAGTTTTGGTGTGTCTTTTTGAAATTTCTGTGCAAATTCCTTCCAGCTCAGTGTTAAGTCTTGTCTGTTCAATGTCATGCATGTGGGAGTTTCCATCCATGATATAATCTTGTATAACAAGCCCTTTGACTCTTCTTTCCTTTTGTGCTTCCTGCAAAAAAAGGGCAAAGAACAGCAAATAATATGTGTGTGTGTGTGTGTTTTTATTGGCTGTTTTTTTATCTTTATGATTCATCTGTAAAGTTTGTAGGTGCATGTTCAGAAAATGTTACTCGTTTAATGTCAGCGTTATGCATCCCTTTTCGCGCTGTGTAGTCACTGCGCTTATTATTATTATTATTGTTATTATGAAGATTTGTAACATTTAATTTCACTTATTTTGGTTTCTCAGGATCATAAGTACGTGGTGCAGACAGAAGTACTTCACAACAGCTGGGATTTGGATGAGTCTCAGTTGGCTTTTGTCCATATGCTCAAAGATGTGAAGAAGAATGAAATGAGAGGTGAATACTGCACTTGAGATGATCTATATGATGCATGTACAGTGGGGCAAAAAAGTATTTAGTCAGCCACCAATTGTGTAAGTTCTCCCACTTAAAAAGATCAGAGAGGCCTGTAATTTTCATCATAGGTATACCTCAACTATGAGAGACAAAATGAGGAAAAAAAATCCAGAAAATCACATTGTCTGATTTTTAAAGAATTTATTTGCAAATTATGGTGGAAAATAAGTATTTGGTCAATAACAAAAGTTAATCTCAATACTTTGTTATATAGCCTTTGTTGGCAATGACAGAGGTCAAACGTTTTCTGTAAGTCTTCACAAGGTTTTCACACACTGTTGCTGGTATTTTGGCCCATTCCTCCATGCAGATCTCCTCTAGAGCAGTGATGTTTTGGGGCTGACGCTGGGCAACACGGACTTTCAACTCCCTCCAGAGATTTTCTATGGGGTTGAGATCTGGAGACTGGCTAGGCCACTCCAGGACCTTGAAATGCTTCTTATGAAGCCACTCCTTCGTTGCCCGGGCGGTGTGTTTGGGATCATTGTCATGCTGAAAGACCCAGCCACGTCTCATTTTCAATGCCCTTGCTGATGGAAGGAGGTTTTCACTCAAAATCTTACGATACATGGCCCCATTCATTCTTTCGTTTACACGGATCAGTCGTCCTGGTCCCCTTGCAGAAAAACAGCCCCAAAGCATGATGTTTCCACCCCCATGCTTTACAGTAGGTATGGTGTTCTTTGGATCCAACTCAGCATTCTTTCCCCTCCAAACACGACAAGTTGAGTTTCTACCAAAAAGTTCTATTTTGGTTTCATCTGACCATATGATGTTCTCCCAATCCTCTTCTGGATCATCCAAATGCTCTCTAGCAAACCGCAGACGGGCCTGGACGTGTCCTGGCTTCAGCAGGGGGACACGTCTGGCACTGCAGGATTTGAGTCCCTGGCGGCGTAGTGTGTTACTGATGGTAGCCTTTGTTACTTTGGTCCCAGCTCTCCACAGGTCCTTCACTAGGTCCCTCCGTGTGGTTCTGAGATTTTTGCTCACCGTTCTTGTGATCATTTTGACCCCACGGGGTGAGATCTTGCGTGGAGCCCCAGATCGAGGGAGATTATCAGTGGTCTTGTATGTCTTCCATTTTCTAATAATTGCTCCCACAGTTGATTTCTTCACACCAAGCTGCTTACCTATTGCAGATTCAGTCTTCCCAGCCTGGTGAAGGTCTACAATTTTGTTTCTGGTGTCCTTTGACAGCTCTTTGGTCTTGGCCATAGTGGAGTTTGGAGCGTGACTGTTTGAGGTTGTGGACAGGTGTCTTTTATACTGATAACGAGTTCACACAGGTGCCATTAATACAGGTAACGAGTGGAGGACCGAGGAGCCTCTTAAAGAAGTTACAGGTCTGTGAAAGCCAGAAATCTTACTTGTTTGTAGGTGACCAAATACTTATTTTCCACCATAATTTGCAAATAAATTCTTTAAAAATCAGACAATGTGATTTTCTGGATTTTTTTTCCTCATTTTGTCTCTCATAGTTGAGGTATACCTATGATGAAAATTACAGGCCTCTCTGATCTTTTTAAGTGGGAGAACTTACACAATTGGTGGCTGACTAAATACTTTTTTGCCCCACTGTATACAGACGTCTTGTGAAGCATTTTCCTGTTTTTTATGAACAGCTTAATTTTGGCCCTTATGCACTTCATTTCTTTTGTGTCGACTTTGAAATGTGATCCTTTACAAAGTGGTGTCTGAGGCCAGGGCCGAATCAGTTCATCATGTGTTTCCAATAGCCAGAGGCCTGTAATCGCAAGTCGAATGAAAGCCAAATGAATACAGCTGCTTTAACGGATCAGAGTGTAATTTCTTGTGCCCACTAGTCACTGGCTGTGGCAGTAATCCTGTCCTCTGCCACCAACTCTGCATTTCCAGCTTTAATCATTCTGCACAAATTAGATCAATTGAAAAATCACAGCTGTTTTACATTTTTTGGGAGCCTCTTTACTGTCTGAAGGGGGGGTTGAATGAGTCCATTGCATGGGTGGATGATGTTTCGATGTGCACTTGGACAGTTTGTGTGATTGCCTGAAGAAAAAAAGCCAGTCTGCTGTCACTGAGTTCTCACACTCTATTGTTCGTGTTAGGATTTACACATCCAGTCTGCATGTAATGAAAACCTACTGATGATATGCATCAGTGTTCTTCACAAGAACAATCCTGCCCTTTAGGAACATCTGGTTTTCTGTCCTTTCCACTGTGATAGCCTCATGGATGAGATTTTTATACGAGTCAGCACTGACACCTCCCTCCCTTTTCCTTCTTAATAATTGACTAAAAATGGGTCAATGTGATGTCAAATGAAGTTGGCTCTTGCCCCTTTGGTGTCCCGGGAAATCTCTCAGCTGAGGAGTGAATTAGTTTCACCCAGTTTAACTCTGTTTCAGCGGTGGGACTGTGGCCTTGTACATGCTCCCTACATGGTAACACATGCCGTGACAAGCTTTGAAATCTATTTCACAAGCTATTTAAGATCCTGTGGCATCAACCCGGCAACACTTTCAGCATTCTGCACCGGACCTTTACGACTCCTGAGGTTGAGAGCTAACATCTCGGAAAGGGTTTTGAATCTCAAGTGAGGGTCAGTAGCATGAATGCAGACTGAGACATTGGCTGATAGTAAGTTTTAACATTACCAAATTAGACTTATCAGAACTGCCCCATGTTTTTCTATCGGTCAGTATAAAGTCTAAAACATTCCCCTTTGATTTCAGTAAGCGGTACAACTTACATTTTGAGTCTGGTAAATGTGAAAATTGTTGTATTAAAACATCACAGATACATCTAAGGTGTTAATGTATTCACAAACAAAACCCAATAAATGTGTTGATTTCCCTTTTTTATATATAATTATTTGTGTTATAACAGTTAAATAATGATTTGAAAGTAATTTATTTTCCTCTTTTTGACGCTTCGATTGACAATGTTTTCATTAACATGACTTAAATAATCCATTTTAATCTGGTATTTGCTCGAGGCAAAGTGAAAGTGAGTCTTGTTTGTGTGAAGACAGCGAATGCTACGTTGTTTACATTTGTTGTCTCATCCCATTGGTTGTCTGAAGTCTAACTGTCCAACCAGAGTAATTTGTTTGTACGATATTCAACTTAAACAACATCTTGAAACAACATTTTCATGCATGCGACACAGTGTCCATGATGGGTAAGTTCAGTTTTTAGGTACAACATCTTAACCAGGAAATGAGGTTTAAACCTTTTGACCATTTGAAGTCCAATTCTGAAGAGAAACATCTTGATCTGAAGCCAAACCGGGTTGAGCATCTTTCCATCCTGAGCCTCAAACTGTGTGCAGTGATGTCTCCTCTACGATGTGGATCGTCTCTATTAGACATCAGTTAAATGAGACTTGGTAGCCTTGTCGTGCCTCTCTGACCCGCTTCGGTAAAACCGAATCGCCTCAAGAGCACAACTAGAGATGTTCTGAACTAGATCCATGTAAATCAACTCAAATCATTTTATTCTTTACCAACAACGTAGAACCAAAACAATATTTCATTTCTTTTTTTTTCTGTAAAATCTAGATTTCTCTTAACTTCTTCCTTTTTCTGTACTCATTCCAATTTATTTTACTTTCATCTTTAAATGTAGTTTTTTCTTTGTTTGATTTTTATTTTAGTTAATTTTTCTTAATATTGAGCTTTGATAATTTGATCATTATCTGATCATTGTCTGAGTTTATTACCTGAATTTTAGAAACGTGGTTGTACAGTAGATAAAGGGCAGGCTTACTTTTTTTCTTTTACTATCCCCGATTTTCAGATTATGAGGTCAATTCTAAAATTTGGAAAGGCATAACGGGTTATCCTGGTGTTTCTGATAAAAATAATGAACTAAATGAACCCTTCTTTGAGCTAAACAAGCTGCAAACAAAGGTCTGGTTTGTGTGTATATATACTGTAATTCATGCACTTTGTTTCCTGTATTTGCTTTAAATCCCAGTACATACAGTTAAAACAGCAGAAGCAGTTCCTACATTTTTATGCCCTTAACAACAACTTTTAATAATTTTTTTTTTTTACCTTTGCCATCTTAAAATCAGTTTTCCAGCACATTTTTTATTTTTAAACTACAACAACACAGACTGGTATTCAGATACAGTTGAAGCTCTCTGTTTCTAGATGACATTTTATTTGAGAAAGTCAATAAGTATCTACCAAAGCCCTTCAACAGAAAAGACAGGGAGTCAGCTAAATGATGGATTATCACACCCTGATGTTGGAGAAGTAAGACTCATTTCATCTGAGCTCTGGAGCTCTTGCTTTAAAATGCAACAGTGCCATCTAGCAGGCATGTAGCTGCACAACAGTTGGCTCTCTTTTCTACTATCTCGCCCCAACCTCAAGAAATTATAACAACCGTTTATTTAGCAATGGAGATGGCCAAATTATAAGATGATGTGTGTGTGTGTTAGTTTCTTTTTATTTGAACTCACAACAAATGATCCATTTTTATACTCAGAAGAAACAACATTTTTTTTTTCTCTTCCTCAAATTTTAGCATTCAAGCTTGAAGATTTGAAGCCTTCATCTCTGACTAATACATCAGGCCAGGATGGGAACAAGCCTGACACACACAAAGCCAGCAGTAAAGCCGAGAGGGACAAGAAGAGGGGGGAGACAGCTGCCACCTCCAGATCTGCCGCCAAGAAGGAAACGGTAAAGTATTACGACAAGACCGTGACAGGTTCACATAAAATCCTGCAACACCGTCAATAGTCATTTCTGACTAGTATTACGTACATTACACAGGTTGTTTTTTTTTTTTCGGTGGTCTCCGTTCACGCAAATTTATATTTCAAAATGATGATCCAATCAGTTTTATCACTCACTCTTATATAACGCCACAATAAAATATCTTGATTCTATCTATGAGGTTTTATCAAGGTCACGTGGAACTGGCAGGACAGTCTGTTCTCATCTGAGAGTCTGTGATGCCACAGTACACTTGAAATATTGGCTCTTTTTATACATATCTTAATATAAAATGAGAAATCTACAAAATAGAAGTCTCATCTGGCTCTTGGTCTGTAACCAATACAATCTCCAATGGCAGGTAGGTTTTTTTAGAGGACATATATTTAGTAAGTGGTTGTGTTTTAGACTTACAGACATGAAATGCTCAGATTTTGCTGTGTACATGTTTAAGCAGAACATAGACCTGACGAAGCCCAGCTGGACGCTACGTATCGTCACTGATAAGATCAAACCAGAGCAGTTTGGGGTGAAGAGAGACACAGAGAGGACAGACCAGATTAAAGCCATAAAAGAGAGCTGGGAAACGGCTGAGCCAGGACGAGCTCTCAAGGTAACCCAGATAACCTTATTATCGGGACAGTTTTTGTTTCCACTACAAAGCAAAGAAAGCTGCTGCGATATTAACATCAACTATATATAAACATGTATATGTCGCTGTTTTTTAAGGCTTCACAACTTCGTCTTCAGTATCTTAAAAAAGTTCAACAAAAACGAAGTCCTGACACTACTTCAGATGAAAGCAATAACCTCGGTAATATTGCAAAAATACACATAAACCTGTATTTAGGTATTTTTCTTTTCTCAGTTTTTAATTCCAATCATGGCTTTTGTTACAGATCCATCCAAAATGAAACTGAGTGACACCTCCTGCTCCTCCCCTCTCACAGATTTCCATCACTTGATCAGGTTTGTTACTAGCGTCAAAGTATTTTTCAACAGTTCTTTCCCTCGTTCAGTCTAAAACAACAAATCTGCGCACGTGTGCAGAGAAGTTAAAGACAAGATTAAAGAATCTGTGGACCGGATTAAACAGTATCTGCAGGGTTCAGCTTCCTGTCTGTGACCTGGGCTCTCGTGATGCAGTCAACGGGAGTGTTGCACTTAGTTCTGCAGATGACCGTCGCTGCACTACTGTATTTATCAATGCAAAAATAGTTTGAGTTACATCACGTTGAACTGCAAAGAAAAGCCTCAAAATGCTAACATTTTCAGCTTGGCAGTGAAATAACTGATACAAACACAAACATTTGACTTTGTCAGCTATTTGAAGAGAAGAGTCTTCGTCCACACTTCCATCTGAGTCTCCCTTCTGCCATCTTACAGTGCATTTCCCATCTCCCCCCCCCCGTTCATCTCTTTCCTGGATAAATGAGATGATATTTGTGTCGGTTAATTAGAGAGCTATTTTAAGGCCCCATTGAGCTCCAATGAGATGTGCCCCCTTCCCCTCACCTCTTCATTCTCTCCCCTGCTGCGTGAATGTGTGCGCTCACACGTGTGTCTGTGTCCAGCCGCTAATAATTGCTGACACTGTGGCCTGAAATTTGTACAAAGACGGAGATCTTAGGAGGTTGGGAAGATTGTATCAATCTGTTGTACGCTTTACTTTCACAACAGTGCACATTTGTGTAAATGCACTCGTGCATGTTGTTTTTGTAACTTCTGTATCATAACGTCGGTATTATATATTGTTACGTGTGAAACAAAAGCTGAACAAAGGAAGTGCTCACGCCAAATATCTCTGCAACTTCATTCACCTTCCTGTTCGTTAGCATCAGCTAATAGGAAATTATGTTTAGCGTTTACGTTTTCATGTCTTTATTTTTTGCATTTCCCAGTCTATTTTTAGCTTACCGACATTTAGTATTTAGAACTCAAAACATTGTTGCTTATGCTATGACTGTAGCCTGCAGGAAGAAGACACTAGACGGCCCTGTTTCTATGAAGTAATCAATTAAAATTTGACAGGTTTGGAACAGAGAGCGATTGAGAAGTGCAATCGGAATTGTTCAGGGTTGTGTGCAAGTCAATATGATCACTTTTACTCTCAGCAATACAAGAAAAAACACTGCAAAGACAAAGTTGCACCCTGTGAGTATATGAATGAGCGCCGAAACTTGAACCTTCTATTATCAGTTCCTCGCAGCGCCGGCAGATCAGCTGTACATCTCTTCTGTGTGAAAAATCTGAACTTCCACCGTCATACCAACGATAGCTGCTCCTTTTGTATCAGATAAGAGATATTGTTGATATTTAACAAGTTTAAATTCGTATTTTAAAAGAAAAAAGCAAAAACCTTCATTTTGATTCTTTTGAGCCATACAGACCTGCTGATGGGCTTCAGGTCATTGACCTGCTGCAGGACCAAACCTGAAAGCCAGATATTCTCCCCGTCAGGATTTTCTGGTTGTGAACAGAATTCATAATTTTTTATGTTACAACAAACTGTCCAGGTCCTGAAGCATCAAAGAAGTCCCCGATCATCACACTACCGCCTCCATGTTTGACATGATGTCCTTTTTCCTGATATTTAGTGTTAGTTTTCAACCGGATGTAACAGGACACACCTTCTAAGATGTTCCTCTTTAGTCTCAGATAGTCTTAGATGTTTTTTGGAGATGGGCCTTTGCGTTCTGTTTGCCAAGTAGTGGTTTTCACCTCGGAATTGTACAGTTTCTCTTTTATTATTGTTGAATCATGAACTTTCACCTAACTTGAGACAAGCGAGTTGTGTGTTCTAACCATTTTCCAACTGAGCTGTCAATCACTTTGTTTGTCATCGGTTAATGAATAGGAGGCAATAACTTTTTTCCATATGTTCAGGTTGGTTTGATCCTTTTTCCCCTTTAAAAAATAAAATCATCACTTGAAAATATTTGCCACTTTTTTGCTAATTCTATTGGGAGACATCAGAGAATAAAAAAACTCATGTGAACATAAACTGTGACCCCAAAATGTGCTTGGTTCGTGTGAATAATGGACAGATGGCAGAAGGGCGTTCCCAAGGTGATGGACTCACAAAGTGTAAAGATCCAGCAGAGGGAGCACTTTGAAAAGACCCAGGCCTACCGACTGGCCCACGAAAGGCAGATGTTACAACTTCAGCAGCTAATGGAGCGTTCGTTGAAACAGACGGAGAGGATAGAGATGAAGACGAAGCGCAATGAGGACATGCTGGTCAGTGAGACAGATACATGTGATGTCTGAAACCATCTACAGGACAGTAATAAACTGTTCTAACAATCAAAGTGAATTAGTTGACTGCCTCCTTTCACTCATGTCACTTCTCATTGCTTCTGTCTTGTTTATAGGTTGTATTTAGGAAATTACCGGATGCCCGTGAAGAACAGAGTAACCATCAGATGGAATCCATAGAAAATGAGCAAAAAGAGAACAAATCCCAGAATGCAAAAAAAACAGCCCCCACCTCTGCTGCCAAGAGTAAAAAACAAAAGAAATGATGCTCAACGGAACCGACAGACTCTGTTTACCTCAACAAGTCTGCAGAAATGCTGAAGAATTATAATAACAGTGTTTCTAATTATAGAGTTCAGAGTTATTTGTGCTGTTGTTTCCTTCTGGTTGTGACCTTTAACTTTACTCTGAACAGAATTGTTGTTCGTAAGAGTTTTCACTTGTATGTTTGGTTATACATTAGATTGGTCCATTAAAAGTGTAATCTAAGCCATATCTAATATTTTTCTCAATAAAATCTACTTTAGAATTTTTAGCCTTTTGGCTTTTGTTTGTTTCTTTAAATAATAATGCAATTAAAACCTCACTAGTTTAAAGAATGTGCTATGATTGATATTTCTCTGTCAGTCTTCCTCAACAGTTACTAAGTAGAAAGGAGAGTTTCTCTTCACACGCTTCAGATCTAAATGCAAGACATGAAGGATTTGGGACAGCACAGCTTTTTTCAAAGCCAATTCTGGTCTGAGACAGATGGAACAAGTCTGTAATGGTATTTGGATCCACAAACATGCATTTAAAATGGGCGTTCAGTGACAGAAAAGAACATTTGTTTCAACTAAAGTGGTCTTTAGAGTTTTATTTTTTTTTTCAGTGAGAGGAAAAATAAATGTTATTTTTGTTTAACTTTTTATTGAATGTCAGAGACAAATTGTTTACATTTTTGGGGGGATTTGGACCAAAACAATATCCCATATACAAGCAGATAAAATGGGCTTCATACACTCCCAGAAATAGAGGTACGAGACAAGAACATTTTTGTACCTATAGGTAAAATTTTTTTTAAATGTTCCCTTAAAAGTACAATATTGTTCTTTAAAAGTTCAGAAATGCCCCTCTGAGGGTTCAAATTGATATAAAGTACAAATTTGTACCATTTCATCTGCACCTGCAACCCTGGTCAAGGCTGGTTAATCTCCATTGTATTAAGAATGTTGGTTTAAAACTTCAAAATGTGGCGTAATTTCACTGTTTTAGTGGAACAACTTCATAAGGTACAAAAATGGACCTGGACTACAGGGTACACCCCCAGCGACAAGAATGTATACCCTTCCTGTCTCTGGGGGTGTACCCTGTAGTCCAGGTCCATTTTTTCTGACCTTTTAAAGACCAATATTGTACTTTTGAGGGAACATTTTAAAACAATTTACCTATAGGTACAAAAATGTTCTTGTCTCGTACCTCTATTTCTGAGAGTGTATTAGCTTTGGATTTTTTCCTTGCATGTCCCTTTGGGAAGAGACCAGGGGGCAGACCCAGGACTTGCTGGAGGGAAACACAGTGGGATCTTCCAGGAGAAGCTGGACAGTGTCACTGAGGAGGGGGATTCCTGGGTTTCCCTCCACAACCAGCTGAAGGAAATGGATAACTCGATACTTGGATGGACTCATGTTCATAGATACTTTGACTCGTTGACACTCGTCCTTTGAATAAACAAAAGAGTTCTTACTAGCACTTGGATTCACTTCCTCTTTCATTGCACTGAGACTGAGTATCCCTCGTGGTGTTATTCCTATTCAGCAAATCTTTTGTTTTGTTGGATGTCGCTGTATTGACTTTATGACTCAAGCCGTGGTGGATACAGACAACCTCCCACAAGTCGAGTGCCACTGATTGATTTGTCGATGAAAAAACTGACCCTGTCTGAGTCACAGTCTACAGGATGAAACGAGGAAAAACGCAGGTGGGTGTGATCATCAACACAATAGGCTGCATTTATTTACTGTCTTTTCAGTCATGTTTGCCACTTTAAATGCTTTTCACACATCAGAGACGCGTTCAGCAAGGCTTCTTATGAGCAGTTACTGCACAAACCAAGGACACTCTGACTTTGTAGAAGGGAATCTGGGACTAAACCAACTATCAGCACTGTCCCCAAAGTTGAACTGATCACTTTTCATATCCGATTTTTTTATCTTTGATTTGAATTTTTGCATCATGTCAATTGAAACTGATGATAAAAAGAATCTTTAATTTAGTGAAGAATGCATTTAGATCTCAGTCCTACTGCTGAGAAATGAGAAAGTAAATTAGAAATGAATGGGATGACGGTGCCATCTAGTGGCTGCAGCTATTAATAAATCCCTATCATGGCTCTGCTGTTTCAAGGTTACTTGTAATGAATTGTTCAATTTTTGTTGTCGCAACATGAAGGAAATTATGATCATGATGAGCATATATATGCATGCTGTAGTGTGCATGTGTGTGTGTGTGTGTGTGTGTAGAGCTGAAACAGGATGAGAGGAATTATCCGTCCTGAGTTTCCTGCAACATTCTGCTCCAAAGCTTTTCCACAGTGCTTCTGACAACTCTGTGATTGGAATTCTGTGCAAGGATGAATTTCTTATTATGAGCCTAAATTAGGTGGATGAGTTAAAGCGTGTTTAAAAGGATGCTGCGAGACAAGCACTTATGACTTGGATACACACACATACATTTCCAGCCAGTGTTTCAGTCTGCAGGAGCACAGCGTTAGCATGTGTGCATTTCTCTGATATAAACGTGCTTTCCTCTTTTGATGCACGTTTTTTATATTGCTTTTTTTGTGAGTGTTGCACTATTTTGGCTGCAAGAGAGAGAGATATATGATCCTGACTCCTTAACTGGCAGTGACGTGTGTGTATTAACTGACAGGCTGTGTGTTAATTGGCAGCTGTGGGTCTGTGTTTTGATGCAAATGTGTTGTGATTGTCAGAAGAAACCTTGCGTGACCTTGAAAACAGGAGGACATTCAACCGCTTGTGTGTAATGTATGTAGGTGTGTGTCTGTGTGTTCAAGTAATGAGAAAACATTTGATTCTTAAATGGACCCACAGTACAGAGGGATGATGAAATTAACTGAAACTAGATGCACATTCCTGGAGTAGTGCTGAGACTCTCCATTAAGGAGGCAGTAATTCAAGGGTGCTTTAAATAGTTTCCCTGCTGTTACTTTTTTTTTTGTGAATGATGAAAAGCCAATCGAACTCAGACACATTTCTTTGTTTGCTTTTTTTCTTAAAACGATATCTTTGTCAAATGCTGAATCTGTGCAGTTTGGAATATATTTGGAATTTGAAATCTTTAAACCCTGCTGGATATTTTGAATTTCTCTATCCTTGTTTGAACCTTCTTGTACATGTATTTTCTCCATATAAACTCTGTACTTGCATCAAATACGAAGGTGGACAGGCTGATCTTTCCCGTATTGACCCGGCTGCATTGTCCCTTTGTTGTTGCTGTCTTCTTCTGAGACTGAATGTCTCTGGAGGTCTATCCTCAGCGCTAACCATGCTGATAAAAGACAGAGCAGTGCAGCTCAGGGAGAGAGAAGCCAGTGTTGTCACAGCTAAGACTTGGCTCAGACAACACGGAGCAAAAGGCCAAGCTTTCATGTTGTCAGACAGATAACACTGAAGGGGTGAAGGTAAAGGCTTAGGGAGTAATGCCAAAGCTTTACCTCAGTAATCGAAGCTCCCCAGTAACGTTCTCTCGCACACAAACATCACTCGTATGACCTTAGAGGATATTTCATTCACTTACAGTCATTTTTCTATAGAAAAGTCTAATTTTAGTTTGAAGTTGAGCTTTAAATTTAATTTATGAGTTGTGGATTTTCAAATTCACGTCATTCAAGCTTTCAAACAGGTTTTGATTGTAAAAGTCTGAGTAATACCAATCTCATCAATCCCTGCTTTATCTTGTCATGGGAGGCTCTGTAGCATCACTGCAAAGAGGTCACAGGTTTGATTCCTGGTTGGGGCCTTTCTACATGGAGTTTGTTTATCTTTGGGTTCTCTGGTATCTGCAGTGCAAAAACCTGCCTGTTAGGTGGGTGTTCATGGATGTTTGTCTCCATGTGGGCCTGTTCAAGTTGCTCCCCACCTTTTGACCCCTGAAGACAAATCTGTGTTAGTAGTTATTTTCTACTCCAATTTTTTATGCTTCATCCACTTCAAGTCTAAAACATAATAATACCCACATTGTTTTAGGGTTTTTGAGTCTAAATCATGTAAAAAAACAAACTAATGAAAACTTCTTATACAATCTGAAGCATTTCTAGCCATCAGATCGTCTTGCCTTCTTGTCGCTGACGTCCTTAAAGGTCCAAAATGTTTAGAATTAGACCTGCAGTTCATGTAGAAAAACAAAACCGTCCACTCTCAGCCACTCACCCCCTCTCCTTCCGGATTTTTCTTCTGGGTTGCCAGTTCCAGTGTTGATCCTCTTTTTGTTTCTCTTGTATTTATTCATTTTTTGGGAAGGATGCCATGGTTTCTTACTGTAGGTTTCCTACAAGTTACCTCAGGTCTGCTTCTTTTACTCTTTGCTGCTAGTCGTTGTGGAATTACAGCTCCTTGTGTTGAAGACTTGGCAGCCTTGCATACTCACATGTGATTCGCTATGGAACCAGGAAGTCTGGACACGGAATAGTTATTGTAGACAATAATTCTGTCCCGGACCAGTATCTTTAAAATGACAGAAACCAGCGACCACCCAGCCGGCTGAGATCAAAATCTGATACTATGTAACTTTACTTTCAACATCAGTGGAACATTAGACTGTTATGTGAGTGTTTCACTGTAAAATTCTTACATATTGTTTCTTTAAATGTAGTTAATCAACTATGTTTAGCTTGCCTTCATTTTCACTTCTCTGTGAACAGCAGTCCAGTACAACAATCGAGCAGAAATTTGACACCATGCTGAGAAATCAAACAGTTAATTATATAAATCCTTCTAAAAAAAAAGCTTCAGTCTTGCAGTAGAAGAAACAAGTGGATCATAATGAAGGAAAAAACAGCAACTATCATCAGATTTAAATGTCAATGGACCCCAAGTTCCTGAATGAGTTCTATTGTCACCCGGTACTGATAGCATTCTATCTTCCTTATTTCCCTATGGCTCTCCCTTATCAATGCCTTCAAGATACTCCTCAAACTATCATTTAATAGAAATCTTTTTTAAAAAAAGCCTTTTTCTATTTGAAGGTCAGAGAGTCAATATTTAAGTAAGACTGAGAAGCACATGTTGCAGCAGATTTATAGACTCTTGAGCTCAGAGTACACTGAGAGATTGGACAGCACGGAGAAGCAAAGGCTTAGGCTGACATTTACACTGGAGGGGGCTGCGTGTGTGTGTGTGTGTGTGTGTGTGTGTGTGTGTGTGTGTGTGTGTGTGTGTGTGTGTGTGTGTGTGTGTGTGTGTGTGTGTGTGAGGTGTGGCAGTGAAACGATGACTCTAATGCTGTAATTCCATTTTAATGAAGACCATTTTTTTTTATCCTTAACCCCGACACTTAACTTCTTTTCTAGTTGTTGTTATCACAAAACTGTGATGGATGTTTACATAAACTCTGTAGATCAGCATTTACAGTCACTTGATTCTTTTCTCTGGCATTCGAGATTCATTGGACCTTTGACTGACTTTATACTGGACGTTTTTACACACAAATCATTTTTTAGAATCTCTTGTAAACCTGTGTGCAGAGAGCTGGAGACATCAGATTGCTGTCTGCTGACAGAAACGTCTCCTCTTAACCACCGTTTGATCATTTTCTGCCACAAATTCCACATTTGAAATGTGTTTTTTCAAGAATTTTATTGTTCTTTATGGATTAATATTCAAACCCTTCTTTAATTTCCAAAACACAAAGAAATATATTCTGAACTCTACTCAACTGATTTTTTGCTTATTTAAGAGTAATTTAGTTACCGGACACTATTTTTTAGTACAGCTAATTATGACTCAGTTGGAGTTCAATTCAAAGCTTTGCCTCAGCTGATCCGTAAATAAAACCTAATCTATAGAAGCTGTGTGCAGGGATGCACACAGTTTCCTTAAATAGCATTGCAGTCGCCGTTCAAATCACTATTTAATTGCCTTGTGTTGAAGATGATTGCATTAATTCAGCAATGCAGACTCAGTTTGCACAACAGAGCCAGGAGGTGTCAGGTTGCCAATAAAACAGGACTCTAAGTTTCATCCTACTTTATTGGATTGTGCATTAGCCTTTGCCAATCACAAGGGATAATTGCTAGGCTTAATTTACCACCAGAGGGTACAGGATGAGAGGAGTCCTCTGTAAGATGCTCACCATCACTCCACTTGTGAGAAAAAAGACGTTTAAATTCCCTCTGAATCCGCTTTCAGCAGTCATGAACTGGATTTCGCAGCATCCTCGGGTTTAGTTTTGGATTTCCCCGTTAACGTTAACGCAACCTGACAGACTTTCACCTCTAATATCTGAGTCAAGGTAGCACTTCCTGTGTTGTCTCACAGCAGTTTAGTGACATGGGGAAGGTCATGAAAGGCTGATATTAAAGAGTGTGAATTGATTTAAGCTAACACCAACAGCAGGTGGCTCTGCATGGGAGTCACTGATAACCTGCTCAGGGCTCGGTATTGATTATTACTATCTTAGACAACACAGTCGATGTTTCTGTCTCACACACTGATACACCCGGGTGACTGATTTTATTTGGGATTAAACTTTGCATTTGGAAATAATAAGTATTCAATGTGGTCTGAAATAATTACATAATATCACAAATTTTACATGCAGAAATTCTGGATATTTTCCAAAACAAAAAAGTTTAGAGTTTGTTAACTTTTTATTAATGATTTAACGAACACAAAGTGAATGATTTGCAATGTCTTTGTGGAATTCAGTAACTCCATATGAACAAATAAAGAGAATAACTTAATGCCAACAACATACATCACTCTTCTCTCTAAGTTTAACTCTTAACTGCTGTGGAACTCAATAGACTGTTGAATTTTTGCAGGGGTGTACAAGTGGTGTTTATTATTTTATTTTATTTTATTTTTTTCAGAAACAATATTTTATAGAAGTAATTTCCCTTAAAGAGGCCATTTCACACAAATTTCATGACTTTGTGGTTACTTCTGAAGCATTAACCTGTAATGTGAAACATTTTATATCTAAAAAACGTTAGGAAACACTGATTAACAGATCTTTCAATCTGTCTGCGTTAAAATTCGGCTGGTTCCGTCAGGCTTCGGGCTGCAACTCATTGATATTCATTATTCGAATTTGCTGGACTCAGATTGGCTAACAAACTAGCCTATGAGAGCAAGGTATACTGTTTCCTGCCCCGCTGTGCATGGCAATAGCAGGCGTAGTCTCTTCCTGTTTGCTACTTCTTATGCTACAGCTTTTAGCCAGCAGCATGCTAGGTGTGGTTTCAACTGCGGGAGCTGCCGAATACTAATGAACAAAGGAGTTGTGACGAAACAGATACAGGTCATTCGGACTTGGGAGAACTCGGGTTTTATCGCCACCTGAGAGATAAAAACTGAAAGAGAAGTTGTTGACTTGTTTTCACAACCGCTATGAAGGTAAGAACACCTGTGGAGCTAAAATATTCAACAGAAACCTCAGAAAAACAGTTTTTAACAGAAGGGCCTCTTTAAGTATTTTTTCTTTAAAGCTGTCCATCCTAAACATTTTATTTTATTTTATTTTATTTTATTTTATTTTATTTTATTTTATTTTATTTTATTTATTTATTTATTTATTTATTTATTTATTTATTTATTTATTTATACATACATACATACATACATACATACATACATACATACATACATACATACATACATACATACATTCATTTAAATACTAGATATAAATCTGCATGTGTAAAAATCTAAATTCCTTAAAAACTCATAGTAGTCCATAGTACTGGACTCCTGCCTCCGCTCCTTTAAACAACAGTTATTATCTCGACCCACAGCTGGTCAGTGACGCTGATCTGAGGCCAGTGTGCCGCTCACCTCTCATGTCTCTTCAATCTCCGGATGACTTGTTCAAGTCAACTTCATTTTATCTGCAGCTTCTTTCAGAGAATCCATCCCTACGGAAGTTCAACGTCACTACAAGGTCACCAGTGGCCGTGCCCTTTCTTTAATTGTGGTATCCATCTGCTCCATCAAGTGTGTGTATGTTGATGACCAGCTGTGAGACGAGCTGACATGCCGTCTCCACCCCTGAGCTGTTTGCAGAAACATCCCTGTGTCGACACGCAGCAAAATCACTTGCATTTTAGGATCATGTGACCTTGTGACCTTAAAAAAAACACAACACAAGTGCATGTTTGCACAAGTGAGGCACATTTTCTCCCCTTCTTTTCCTCTTGTTTTCTGATTAGATGTGTGAACACAATGAAGACTTGACTGTGCGTTCACCCCCCCCCAATCCCTGCATGTTTTTTATCCCTCCTCATTACTATGCATAAGTCTCACCATAACGGCAAGTGTTGGATGCGGAATGGACGTTTACAGATGCGTCTCTCAGCTTTGTTTCCTTCCACATGCAACACATCCCACATATTGGTTTGACATTGAAAACATCCTCCTGTTAAAGCGGGCGGAGGCAGCTAAGTGTTCCCTGAGGGCTTGTTGGCAGCTGCAGATGTGTACATGTAATATATGTATAGGCCTGTGAATTGTGTGTAATTTTTTTTTTTTTCAGCTTCATCTTTGGTCTCCAGCTGTTTTCTAAGAGCCATCATCACATGACGAACAGTTTGCACTAGTGTTTTCTTTTTAATCACCAGCCTCCCGGCGCCGCTGTGTGAGTTATATGCACCGTGCCTCCTCGCACTTGTCGGACAGAGCTGTGTGGAAGTTGCTCCAGCGAGGAGGAAACCGGCTCTTTGGTGCTGCGGGGAGGTTTAGGTGTCATAAACGTTAAACTCAGGTGTACTACGGCATGCTTGATTAACTGCAGCTGTCAGCGAGGGCGGGAGGTCATGTCCCTCCAGTCCTCCTGCATGACAGGCAGACACCAGACGCTTTGTAACCTGACATTCCCCCTCGTGTCCCCATGAGTTTTTCACTTTGTCCAGACAGCATGGGGACTTTGGTGCTGTAGGGGTCAAAGAGGGGCTCTCTGATGCTGAAAGCTTGAGCTGCACAGCGTGGTGCTGGATAAGTCTTGGACGTATGTGAGGGTGAAACAAGTTCCACTGTTATGTCATCGGGATATGAGGTATTCTGTATATATTCTGTACATATTTTAAATGTTAATGCACAATAAAATGAGTATTTTAGATGTTTAGATTGTGGGTGCAGATTGGCATTGGATTGACATTGGTCGGAAAAATGCTGTTGCCATGCAGAAATTGTATTTTTACTCAGGGGTCATTTATTCTTTTAAAACAACCAAAACACAGTTAATGTTACAGAGTTTGCCTGACCTGAAGACAGATTTGGATGCACTGAGTGTCATGACTTTAAATGTGTTTGTCTCTTTAACTTTGATCTCTGACCTGCAACCAGCACAGGAATAGCTTTTTACTCATTTGCAAAATCTAGTTTGCGTTTGTCCCAAGACTGTTAGGTTGAATTTATACATACATAATTGCAGAACTGCTGAGCCAAAGTGTTATTCTAAATTAATTAGTCCACATATTATTTTTCCTCTTTTACTTTCAGTGGGAGAAAACAGGGACTATATTCAGATTTATCATTTCAAACCATCCATCTTCTTCCTCTTATCCTTCGTCGGGTCATATGGGCAACAGGTTTAGGAGAGAAACCCAGACATCCCAGCAACACTGGGGAATCCCCAGATGTTCCATGGCCAGAGAGGATATATAATATATAGATATTTCACCTTCAGTGTTTCCTATCAGTAGGATGTGCCATTGGAGGCGACCAGGACGCATCCTGATCAGATGCCTGAATCGCCTCAGCTGACTCTTTTTGATGCGGAGGAGCAGCGGCTCTTCTTCGAGCGCCACCTGAATGATGAAGCTCCTCACCTTATCTCCAAGGCTGAGCCCAGCCACCCTACAGAGGAAGCTCAGGATCATGAACATAGGTGAGAGTCGTAACATAGACTAATAAATGAGCTCCTTCACTACAACAGACTGAATAGACCGTGGATGAAGCCCCAAGCTGTCAGTCCATCTCCTGCTTCATCCTGTCATCACTCAAGAACAAGACAACCAGATGCTTAAATTCCTCCAATCAAAGCCAACCTGAAGGTATTCCATCTTTTCCCAGTTGAGAACCATGTTCTCAGATTTTGAGGATCTGACTCTGATCCCAGCTTCTTCACACTCAGCTGCGAACTGCCCCAGTGTTCAACGAAGGTCATGGCTAGAAGACGCCAACAGAACCACATCAAAAGCAAAAAGCAGAGATGAGATCCTGAGGTTCCCAAAACAGACCCGTCCTCCCCACGGCGACACCTGGCCATGAACACCACAAACAGGATCAATAACAAGAAGCATCCCAACAATACAGACACAGCTCTCGCTTTAGTGGTACAATGACGGCCTGTAAAAGTGTGTCCAGAACCCCCTTTCACCCGCAGCACCCCCTACAGACGCTGAAGGCTCTGGATCATTCAAAATATGTCTTAAAATTGACATTTATCATAGACAGATTATGTGACTAGGTCTAAACTTCAGAAACATGTTACACTCACACAAATCTGGACACTTGCACTCAGAATGTTTCAAAGTAAAATTCTAAAAGACCAGTATATTATGACACTAACTACTTTGACTTTGCGCGGGATTACCACAATCATGTCTCTTTTCCTGTTGAAACTACATAAAAACACCCAAACACATAAAAAAACAAACCAAAAACCACCAGCAGCGCAGCGACTGTTACTAACCGACACAAACACAGCAGTCAGTCAGTAAATACCACACACACAAACACACATAACACAGCCAGATGAATGGCCTGGCCATGACACAATGGTGCTAAATTAAAACACTGATGTCGATATGGCCAAAAGCTCTCCTCTTGTACAAAGTACGCACACACACACACACACACACACACACACAAAGATTGCCTAATAAGGTCACTTTATTTGATGTGTTCAGGATCAGGTGGTGTCAGCAGGGGTCTCAAGGTGTATAAAGTCAATTTTAGTTCATTACGCAAATCAGCGTGACAACAATTGTCCTCAGTCCGACCTGAAATAATGATTTACTTCCTGACTGGATTCTTTTTGTGTCCTTTCACTTAAGGAGCAGCTCACATGGAAGTACAAACAAACAATGAGGATATTTGCAACATGCCATTAATATGGAGTGTTTAAATAAAAATGAGGACAGAATTGGAGTCAGGTGTTGGTAACCAGAACACAAACACAGCCATTACTTCCGCTGCTTCACCCCCGTCCCTGCAGGCAACCGTTTGAAATGAGCAAGTTAGCAAATGGCTCGAACAGGTGGCAACATCAGTGTCACTTAGACATGAGTAGTCTCAGCTGAGCTTGTGATGGCTCGTACTTTCATCTGAGACTTTACAAAGGTAAAAGCAGGACCAGGGGTCATGACCTTAACCCACTTAAGCTCCTCGAGGAAGCCTTATGGCTCTTGAAATGGACTGAACTGAAGGCTGCAGCCCATAATAAGTTCTGAAGGATTAAAAAAAATCTGATACACTTTTTGGAGATATTTCTTTATGGTTATGGTATGGAGACCAAAAACCCCCACAATCCATTTAGATGAGTGGGCGACTAGGGTCATGCATGTTTTAGATGTTTTCCTGCTTTAACACTTGCTCCTCATGTCCTGCAGGAGCCTGTGAAGGCTCCTTCATCTGAATCAGGTGCGTTAACGCAGGAAACATCTAAAACATGAAGGCTTTTTGTCCTCAGGACCTGGACTTATCTACCCCAGTCTACAGGTGTCAAACTCCAGTCCTTAAGGGCCGTTGCCCTGCAGGTTTTAGATGTTTATCTGTCTCAAAACACCTGACTAGAACCTTCAAAAACCCAAATAACATAGTTTGACTTTAATTTGATTTATTTTACTTTCACTAAGACATTATATATGCATGTTTTTTTTATCTACATTTTGTCATCAGTGAGTTCCTTCTTTTTAAAATCCTGTTTACTGACCACAGCATGTCAATATTTCCATTTAAGCTCACGTGCGGAGGCACAGCTGACAGTGGAAGGTCCGGTGGAAAGAATGGGACAGATGCACCGGTTTGTTTACTTGTCTGGCTCCACGCAGACACTCGCAGCGCTGTAGCATCCCTGCATCACCAGGTGCAGTGGAGCAAAATCGCACTCCGTGGGGGAGGGTGGGGGGAGGGAAGGGAGGGGGCGTTGTCGCTAGAGCCAGATGAAACGATGAGAGAGAGAAAGAGAGAGAGAGGGCTGGCGAGGTGGCGGGATTTTAGTTGAAACCTTCATTCTGTCAGACATGCGCAAGAGCGTCAACAGCAGCTCCACCATCATCATCATCACCGCCGCCGCGCTGCGTTTCCGCCCTGGCTGAGCGGTGCTCAGAACCGAGACGCAGTGGGGCACAGCCAGCATATCACGCGACCTGAGCACCCCCCTCCCCCCTCCCCACCTTTATTTAAAAAGCAACCTGTGCGGCGCGCGCCAGAGCTTTTTAACCCCCCCAGCATGGAGACTGCGCTAAAGGACAGGCACTAAAATGTGAGGCTTACAGGGGAAACCAGAGAAGACAGAGAGCGCTCGCGTGCGTGTCTGTGCGTGAGGAAGGAAGTGGCCATCCCATCTGTCTTTTGCGGGTGATTTCAATTCCGTGTGCTGCAGCGAGTGTGAAAAATGAAGAAGTTCAACATCAGGAAGGTGCTGGACGGGCTGAAAGAAGTGTCCTCCTCCACTCCGTCTGTCCAAGTGGGGCCACAGGAGAACCATCTGATCCAGGAGACTCTCCAGTCCGAGCATTTCCAGCTCTGCAAGGTGGGTGAGATTATCTGGGATCTGTTGTGTATTCAGCGACAACAATTAGTCTTCCCGTATGTGGAATACTGCGCTTATCCCATGTCAGGATAAGGAATTAAGCGATAAGGAATAATTGAATTTACATAAAAGCCTTTAAAACTGTCGTTGTCTTCTTCTAAAGTATTTGAGGGTGATTTTTTTTTTAAAGATTTACCTAACAATCGGAAAGAATCCACGTCTAAAAAAGGCTGTCTGTGATTGGTTGGGAGTTAATCAAAGCGCATGTTCCATGGTGAGTGCGCTCCCATGGCACAGCAGTGCTCGGTTCCTGTTTGCTTCCAGCTTTGGACCTCATGCATTTTTCTAAAACCATCCTGTCACAGTAGGTGACGCGCGTTAGTACACCCTGTGCAAAATCCCCGGAGTTGTGCGCGTGGCGTGAGCCCTTCATATTAAGGGGCCGGGCTCAACTGATCCCTTACTCGTATAATCTGCTGGGATTGGATTAGCAAAACGGCTGTTTTGTGGTGGGTGTGTGCGCGGCAGCGCGTCTGTCTTCTACTCCTTGTTGTCCACTCCCTGATGCCCCCCCCCCCCGATCCCCTCTAAACCCTGAAATAAATAAATAAGTGAATGAATCTTTTCCATGTCTGCTCAGCACCCCCTCCCTCCCTCCCTTACACGCACAATCACATTTGTTCCCTCTCAAGGTCCTCTGTCCTGCGGGGACTGATGGTGCCTAAGGCCACTGGGGGACTGTTAAAGGAGGGGAAAACTCCACCTTCCTCTATCTGAATTGGTCACATTAACAATAGATGGGATAATTAAACACTCATGCAATTTTCATGCTGTGCATGCAACATCTTACCCGACTGCAAAGTTAATTCAGCATTTCCCCAGTTGTGCTCTAATGACTAGGTGTGTTTTAATAGACCGCACTCTGTGCCTGCTATCGATTTCCCCACATATTTGACCTGCGTGGTCTTTATAGACTGAATTACTTTAAAAAAAATGGTTTAAATGTATAAGTAGATATTTTTAAATAGGTTCTTAGATAACAAAACACTGAAAACGGGATCTCTTTTATTCTATAAATGTAAAGTATCCTGATCCTATTTTGGATTTTTGGGTCCGCGTGTGCTGCATGAAAACACGTGACTGAAGACTGAATCTGTGTTTTTATTCCCAGCTTTGAAACTGTATGAATTAAAGAAAGTTTTAATGGTTTGTAAGGAAAAAAACAAATGGTGACTGTAACAACTCACAGTAATCTAGAGTCAGACTTGACATGTCTTAAATCTTGAAAGCATCTCAAAAGATGTTACATTTTGTTGCCACAACAGTTTAAAAAGCTTGGTAACCAACTGGGCGTTTGATAAATGTCTTTGAAGAAGACTTCAGACTCCTTCCTGCACCTTTACTGTCTGCCTGGACACAAACTGTCTGTAATGTTCCCCTGCAAGAGAAGCAGGTGTCTCTGCTGCACTGAGTGCTTCTTATGTAATGTGCTTTAGCCTTCTGCCACTAAGCAAACAAATCCAACAGCCCACCGAAAGCCGACTGATTCCAGAGAACTACAGCATCGCAGAAAAAAAAAAAAAACAGCAAGTGAGAAATACTTTTCAGTCTAAGTCACGCTGTTAAAAGTTCCTGCAATAAACAATAACCAAATGCTCCTTATTGGTGTATTTTGTTTCCAGACTTGAGTATAATCACGACTTTATGTGGGAGGCAGCGACAGAAAGACAACATAAAGAGAGAGAGAGAAAGAAATGAGTGAGAAGAAATCTCAAAATAGGTCCACGATTCTAAAAGGATTTTAAATGGCGTGTCCAGGAGAACAGAGTACCCACACAAAGAAAGATATTTTTTCATCTCAATCTTCTTCACCATTTCAAGCTCCATTTTTTTTTTTTTAGCCGTTTTCACATCCATCTGCAGCATTTGTTTACCAAAGTCAGGTGTGTGACATCCACTGACAAAACAACACCCCTGCTGTGAAATGCAAATTCATATTCGCTCTTATCAAATCCTTTTTTCTGTTTGTTTCCCCCCCCCCCATCTCTCTGCATATTGCACCAGACTGTACGTCATGGCTTCCCTTATCAGCCATCAGCAATGGCTTTCGACCCTGTGCAGAAGATCCTGGCCATTGGCACCCAGAGTGGAGCTCTTCGATTGTATCCTTTCAGTTGCTTTTAAGCTCTTTTGGCCTGTGACAGCGCTGGTGGGAAAGAAAAGCGGGTAAGTCAACAAATATTTGAGCAACAATAGTCTGATGCACAAAACTGCAAACATCTTGAACGGTTCTGGGCTGCAAGCTCTTTGGGTCTGCATTAAAAAAAAAAAAAGAAAAGGATGTCTCCCTGAATAAGGACTATAGATCAAAAATATTGTAGTACAAGGAAGTATCAGGTTATTTATAGATAAAATACAGGTTTGTGCCTTTGAATTTAATTTTTTTTAAGGCTGAATGACTTAGGAGACAATGATTTGCCTGCAACATCCCATTTATTTATAACTGTTAAAGTTCTGGACTGAAAATGATCAAAATTTCAGCTGAAGTCTGAAGAAAAACAGTATTTTTCACAGTTTGAGCCTCCGTTGTCTTGGAGTGTCTCAATGTCAGAACTAAAATCTTCAGATTGTTTCATTAATCTTCCTGATATGATATAATTAGATTTAAGAGTAAGTCTAACAGCAGAGCTTTTCAATCCTTCACCTCAGCTGCTTTCACTGACATTGCTGGATTGTTTTGTCAAACATTTCCTCTCACACTTTGAGTCACTAAAAACCTCCCGGTGAGGTACGTGCTGAAAACGGCGTGCTGCAAATCAGCGCAAGTGGTTGCTTTTTGTCAGACGCCTTGCAGTAAGAGGACTTTTACACAAACGGGGACCACGGTTCGCTATGAAATGACACCGCGGGGAGTCATACAGCTTCAGAGTCGCCCGCTTGTGTGAGGCTGCTTTTACAGGTCCTGTTGGCCGTCCAGCAACCTTCGTCAGCTCATTACGGCGTGATGAAGAGCCGACATCCAAGTTGTCCCTCTTTAACCACCTGCTGGCAGAAGGGCTTATATTCTCCATTTACCTACAAAACAAAACTGAATGATAATTAAAACCTAGAATAAAGTTTTCAACTGTTCAAATGTACCAAGTTTTCATGGCTGAATCACACATGTTACAGATTCAGCTAAAACCAAAACCTCACCATTGGACCCGTGTTGCAGGTATTAGCAGATAGAAGATGAAATCCCTCCTCTGATAGAAGCTCAATCTTCGTGTTTATGCAGGAACTGAAACACTGGAGCTTAATGGGGTTTATCTCTTACTTGCTCAGAATAAGTAAAAGATGCAACCACGAAATCTGTCACTGCAATTAGCTTAAAGATCGAAACGCCTTCTCCCCTCAGATTATTCTGAGTTAGCTTCCTGTTGGGGGGGGAACCTGGTCACTTTGAATTTGAATGAACTGAGGAATCTCTTTTTTTGTCTGATGTGGATCAGATAGCTTTATCAGAATCATTGGAAGGTGAATTGGGAGTCATTTATCTGTTCTATGATGTTGGTACTTCTTTGTTTTTCTGCTCTGACTCCATCTGATAACGATACAGTCATGGCGACGATGATGAAGGTATAATTGAGGTTTAATCACTTGTAATTTCGACGACACTGCGCTGCCTCGTGTCGCTTTTGTCATCAGATGGAATTTAGCTTTGGCTGGTTGCAGGTTTCATGAGTGATGTCGTGGGATTTCTGTGATACACATCTTCTGGATTTTGATGTCTGTGCACGTTCATGTTGTGTTTGCCCGGTTGGTCTGCCAGGACATTTGGCTGCACCCCTCTCTCTCTTCCTCTCTCTCCCTCGGAGGATTTACAGGAAGTGGCAGATCAAGGGCCTTAGCCTGGCAGCTCAGCAGAGGACTGAGAATTACAGGAGAAGCCAGTTTGTACCCTCAGAGGAGACGCCTGATCCCTTCAGCCAAAAAAAACCCCAATCACTTCAGTGATTCCCCCCATCATTCTCTCCTATGTTTGATTCTTGGCCACTGCATCTGTTTTCACTGTCCTGCTGGGACGGCGGCAATGGATGTTTGGTGTTGTCTGGAGGAGGAAAAGAGAGGACAAAAGACAGAGTTGAGCCCAAGGCCAAAAGATGAGGGAGAGCAAAGAGCAGAAAAAAGATAGGAAGGGCCGGGAGGAGGTAGGCTATCCCTTTTTCAAGGGCTAATGACCAAGAATAGAATCCTTATTGATCTGTGTGTGGTAATGCACTGAGTCAGATATGCCCAAGTGCATACACACACGCTTTATATATCACTCCCTCTAACACATAAAGTCAATTGTTTTCTG
The DNA here is from genome assembly GCA_006937955.1 of Pachypanchax playfairii. Lineage (NCBI taxonomy): Eukaryota > Metazoa > Chordata > Actinopteri > Cyprinodontiformes > Aplocheilidae > Pachypanchax > Pachypanchax playfairii. Next base: position 475,468 of record SSNP01000027.1, read on the forward strand.
CACAATATGTCTGCAGTAAAAAGAAGTCATGAGTCGTAGAAAACAGGTTTTTGCCACTCAAGCTCACATTAGCCTCATGTTAGCAATGCACTGAGTTAGCAGTGTAATTTTAGCAATAGGCAGGAACGCTACATGTCTAAGCGCTGCAGGAAGAGTTTAACCCCATGACGCCTGAATTTATTTCCAATTATAGGAAAAAAATCCCTTGTGTTTTTGCTTGCAAGAGGCTAAACTAAGTTGAGAAAGTTATAGCATAGCACGTTTAGCTATAACTGCATAGCTATAACTACAGTGGGGCAAAAAAGTATTTAGTCAGCCACCAATTGTGTAAGTTCTCCCACTTAAAAAGATCAGAGAGGCCTGTAATTTTCATCATAGGTATACCTCAACTATGAGAGACAAAATGAGGAAAAAAAATCCAGAAAATCACATTGTCTGATTTTTAAAGAATTTATTTGCAAATTATGGTGGAAAATAAGTATTTGGTCAATAACAAAAGTTAATCTCAATACTTTGTTATATAGCCTTTGTTGGCAATGACAGAGGTCAAACGTTTTCTGTAAGTCTTCACAAGGTTTTCACACACTGTTGCTGGTATTTTGGCCCATTCCTCCATGCAGATCTCCTCTAGAGCAGTGATGTTTTGGGGCTGACGCTGGGCAACACGGACTTTCAACTCCCTCCAGAGATTTTCTATGGGGTTGAGATCTGGAGACTGGCTAGGCCACTCCAGGACCTTGAAATGCTTCTTACGAAGCCACTCCTTCGTTGCCCGGGCGGTGTGTTTGGGATCATTGTCATGCTGAAATACCCAGCCACGTCTCATTTTCAATGCCCTTGCTGATGGAAGGAGGTTTTCACTCAAAATCTTACGATACATGGCCCCATTCATTCTTTCCTTTACACGGATCAGTCGTCCTGGTCCCCTTGCAGAAAAACAGCCCCAAAGCATGATGTTTCCACCCCCATGCTTTACAGTAGGTATGGTGTTCTTTGGATCCAACTCAGCATTCTTTCCCCTCCAAACACGACAAGTTGAGTTTCTACCAAAAAGTTCTATTTTGGTTTCATCTGACCATATGATGTTCTCCCAATCCTCTTCTGGATCATCCAAATGCTCTCTAGCAAACCGCAGACGGGCCTGGACGTGTCCTGGCTTCAGCAGGGGGACACGTCTGGCACTGCAGGATTTGAGTCCCTGGCGGCGTAGTGTGTTACTGATGGTAGCCTTTGTTACTTTGGTCCCAGCTCTCTGCAGGTCATTCACTAGGTCCCTCCGTGTGGTTCTGGGATTTTTGCTCACCGTTCTTGTGATCATTTTGACCCCACGGGGTGAGATCTTGCGTGGAGCCCCAGATCGAGGGAGATTATCAGTGGTCTTGTATGTCTTCCATTTTCTAATAATTGCTCCCACAGTTGATTTCTTCACACCAAGCTGCTTACCTATTGCAGATTCAGTCTTCCCAGCCTGGTGAAGGTCTACAATTTTGTTTCTGGTGTCCTTTGACAGCTCTTTGGTCTTGGCCATAGTGGAGTTTGGAGCGTGACTGTTTGAGGTTGCGGACAGGTGTCTTTTATACTGATAACGAGTTCACACAGGTGCCATTAATACAGGTAACGAGTGGAGGACCGAGGAGCCTCTTAAAGAAGTTACAGGTCTGTGAAAGCCAGAAATCTTACTTGTTTGTAGGTGACCAAATACTTATTTTCCACCATAATTTGCAAATAAATTCTTTAAAAATCAGACAATGTGATTTTCTGGATTTTTTTCCCTCATTTTGTCTCTCATAGTTGAGGTATACCTATGATGTAAATTACAGGCCTCTCTGATCTTTTTAAGTGGGAGAACTTACACAATTGGTGGCTGACTAAATACTTTTTTGCCCCACTGTATATAGTCATAAGTATTGCTACGTCCCTGATCGCGGGACGGACCATTCTTTCGAGAAACGAATGCTTGCTAAAGGTTCCTAGGCATGTGTAGGAAATGCATCAACCGATAGTGGAGAATTGCTAGTTGTATTTTGGTTGCATTTGGAGCGGAAGCAGATATTTGCAACAATAGGCGTTTCTGAAGAAAACACAAAAATGGCTACAGCAGTATTTCTGGTTTTCCTCGGACACTGATCCCAAAATCATTTGTGAATCACTTAATTGAAATAACACGACACCCCCCATCAATATTTAATGATTTTCTTTTCCTCCCTAATTCTTGTTCAATTCAATATTTGTAATTTAATTTGTCTGCATAGAATCGTCTCGAAAAAAGAAAATGGAGCAAAAACAATTTATAAAAGTCTACTTTTAAAACTGTAATCCCGTTACCAGGGATTTGTTTTGTTACCTTGTTCGTCCGCAGCTGTGTGTGGAACAATGCCGGTGACTCCCCCTCTTTACTTGTGGTGGCCAGTAGAAATGGCAACATCATAACTCACAGACTCCCAGTGAGCCAGCAAGATGCAGATCAATAGATCAAATTGTCAGTGCATGCTCTGCCCGATTATCTCATCGACAGATGCAAGACATCAGAGCACTCGCGCATCCAAATGTGGGCACACTCATAGACGCTTTTTTTGCAAATATATAATAGATACACACGTAAATGTGTGTGTGCTGACATACACAAAAGGGTTTGCACATGCATGTTTGTAGAGACGAATCTGAACATGCACGGACTGCTGGGACTGATGGCTGTGCAGCTTCTAACAGTAGCACAGATTGACTATGACGTATCTTCATCATTAATCTTCCTTCTGATTCACTCGGTATCTGTGCTGCTGTTCAAGCTCTTCCTGCCATCGCAGGAAAACCTCACAGAGCCACTAGCTCTCTGACTGGGCTGCAGAATGGGAGTAATTTAAAAAAAAAAAAAAAGAGTCGTCTGCAAAAAATTAGATAAAGAAATAGATTTCCGTCAAACATCCTCATGCTGGATGCATTAATGTCGATTGTGAAGGATGTTGCCTCTTGTTTTTAGCATAATTCACTGTAGTAAAATGTGTTCCGATTAAAAATGAATGATTCCCTAAAGATTCACTTGATCATTATTTTTTTCTGCAATGAAGATAATGGATTTTGAATGTAATGAGACCTAATAGTCTCCCTGCTTTCTTTTCTCCATGTATCTACATTTAGAGACTCACTAATGGTGAGGATGTCTCAGGGTTATTCCTTTTTCTAAATTTTTAGAATTTTCTTGCCCATTCCTTATTTGGATTTTCAGTTGCAAATTAACTCAAATCCTCCTCCAATAGATTTAAAAAAAAAAAAAAATGTTATTTTTCCCTGTCTATAAATATTGCACGCCATTCCAAAACCTAACCTGATCCTACCTGCTGGGATGTGGGATGATTTTATGGGAGCATGATTCTCAGGATGTCTGGTTTGTTATCGACGAGCTGTGCTTGGGGATTAGAGCTTTTAGAGGAATAGCGGTATCACAAAAATCAAAAAGGATTTCATCCCATTTGACCTCGTTTTTACTTTTCTCGCAATTGGAACAGAGATCCGGGAAGAGCAAGCGGAGGGAATGGCTTGAAATGAAGTCATCTGATTAAAAGCATTGTGAGGGTTTAATGAGCGGCTCAGTGTGCAAATATCTGCTGCTGGCGCTGAGCAAGTTAACTTGTTTCTCTCGGATGGGATAGTAAAAATTGTTTAAATGCACAGACTGTTGTCCATCACTGAGATTCCAGGATTTAACTTTGGGGTCAGTTTGATGCACATCAGCTTTGCAGCATTCCTGGAACATGTTGGTGAACTGTGGTTAATCAAAAATCTCTTGTGTACCGGGTTTCGTCTTTGCTCTCCAGAGGCGCTCTGCGTTTTTTTTTTTTTTTACTCTGTTGGTTCTTAGAGCTGGAAAACTAATTTTGCAGCATCAGCTCTACAACATTGCAGTTGCTGCCTCTCTCTCTGTCTCTGTCTGGTGTGCTGTCAGGGTGTTTGCCTAATTCCTTTTGCCTTGACAAGAGGGTCGAGGTTTAGATTGATTAAAGTTCTGCTGCAGGATTGATTTGCCATAACAATTACGTGTTAATTTCACCGGCATCTTAATATTTTTTGCTCCCTGCCTCTTGTTTCTGTCGATGCCTGACTTTGCCTGAGATGATGATTCTGTGTGTGTTTGCTTTTTTTGTGGTAATAACCTTGAGAACTGGGTGTAATTGACCTGGTATCTACTGAAAACAGAAGCTAACTCGTGGATAACAGTGACTCTGCAGAATGTAGAAGTGCATCAGAAAACCTTTTTGTTCACATAAACAGAAGTTACCAAAGAGAAAGGATTATTAAAGGTGCCCTGCCTTAAAAAAAACTGTTTTTTCTGAGCTTTAAGTTAGATATTTTAGGTCCAGAGATGTTCTTCGTTTTGCACTGGGTATGAAACTTGCACAATAACTTCTATTTCTATTTCTATTTCTATTTCTGTTTTTTTTTTTTTTTTTTTTTTTTTTTCACTAAAACGAGACAGCTGCAGGATTAAGGCGAGTTTGAAAACCCTATTATTGTGACATCACAGCGATTTTGCTAATTAGTATTTATCAGCTCGTGCATTTGAGATCACGTTAGCTTAGCTGTTCAGTAGCAAACATGGCAGACCATCAGCAGCGTTGTGCTATACTTATAGTTAACTCGGCAGCTGAATGTGGGGTGGGGGGGGCTCTGCCATTCTGCATAAATTTCTGATATAATACAAGAGTCGGATCCGCAGGCACCTCCTCCCAGTCATAATCCCCGCCCAGAGGGGTGTTGATCTCGAAATTAAAGTTCCATCTCTGCTGGTCCTGCTTCAAATCTCCTGTAACTTGACTTTCTGCAGGATGTTATCAGGTGTGTTGCTCAGACAGTCGTAGCGGTTTTGCGCAGGAAGCTGTGCTCTCATAGGCTAGCTGTTAGCCAATCTGAATCCAGCCAATTAGCATATAGCATATTAAGGAGTAGAATCAAGGTTAATTCTCAAGAAGGCTGATTACTCTGAGTTTAAAAGGCTGAAAATGAGTTTTTCCTATAACGTTTTTTTAGATATAAAATATTTCAGATTACTGGTTAATATTTCAGGAAAGTCATGAAGTTTGTGTGAAAGCACACTTTTAAGAACTTTGGTTAGAATCTGTAAATATGCGCTTAGTTTGCTGCATGTTATGTTTCTAATTCACATTCATCCATCAATTTTCTGAACCTGCGTCTTCCTGTTCAGAGTTGCAGGGAGCTGGTTCCTATCTCCAGCGGTCACTGGGCGAGAGGCGGGGGGACACCCTGGACAGGTTTCATAGCTACATTTTATTTTTTTAATATTAATGAGGAAAATTGTCCTTTTTTTTTTCTTCACGTCTGTCTGAACACAATGAAAACTGAAGATCTGTGTAGACGTTTTATATGGACAATCGATGCCTAGAGGCCACTGACCTGTGCAGTAATTGTTCCCAACAGAGGTGATTCTTCAGTGGCTCATGTTTCACTGCACTCATATCATGTGTACTAGAGAGAATACAATGATTTGTGCTTTAACTCCGAGATTATATCTCCTGAAACAGATTGAGTTTCTTTCCTCGCTTTTCTTCAAATTTCTTCTTTCTATGACAGAGATCTTCGTGGTTACAATTACAGGAAGTCACACAATGAATTTTTCAGAGTTTTTGCACACTTATGAAGGACACGGGAGAAGAATACTGAAATGCATTGTTGAATTAGTTGCTAACAGCAGGCGATGTTTGTTAAAGAATAGAAAAGTTCAGTTCAGTCTTCAGGAGGATTTTCAGCATGAATAAAGCAACAAACAAATATGTGCTGAGAGTTTAAAGGGGAGTTGAGGAGTGCAGAGTTGTAAATATTGTTGGTAGAAGCCAGGAGAGTTGTTTTCAACACTTTTAATAAAGTAGAATAAAAATAGAAAAATGTAAGACATTTTTCTATTTTAAAAAGAAATACTTGCTTTAGATATTGCTCTGCAAAGAAGATAAGAGAGCTTTATGATTGTATAACACCTTCCTCAGGTTTTATTGACTTTAAATTCTTTTATTTGGTTAAATTTGTTCTTTTTGCTTGTTATTTAGCTTCATTTTAATGACTTTTTTTTTAACATGGAAAAAATAAACACATTGATTATTTTCATCATTTTCTGATATCAAACCTTAAAATATGAACCAAACACTGAGAAATATATAAAAACTTCAGCATTTCTGCTCTAGTTCAGGTCACAGTCTCCAAAAAAAAAAAAGAAATTTAAAAGAACGTGCAGATTCCTATTGAGCTCTCAGCATGTTTCAAACTGCCACGTTGGCAACCATAACTGCTGTAAACATGCCTGCAGTTGGTGGAACTGGTCATCTGTATTCACAGCCACCCCACTGTACGAGTTGCTGAGCAAACTGGAGATACTTTCGGGAGTTTAAAACGGCTGAGTTTTCATTTAGTTTCCTCAACACTTTCCCTGTGAATCGCTAATAATATCTTAGACTGTCTGGCTTTTTATATTCCCTCTACGGCCAGTTTGTGCAGCGCTTCAACTGACGGATCAGTCTTAATCTCAGAGCGGCGTTTTCAGTGCAAAACAGCCAGGCGTCTAGATCAGGGTTGTTTGATTTATGACAGAATTCCCTTCACACAGCGGCTTTTTCAGCAGAGCCAAGGCCACTTGTGAGGACCGTGTTCCTTTTGTATTGATTTGTACTCATATTAGTACAAATCAATTAAAGAGGGGATCTCATGACCAAAGGGTTTGACTGCTGCTCAGCGTCTAAACCACAGAGGTCCCTTATGATCAAGTGTGAAATTTTCACAGTAAATGCTGTATCCTATATGCACTATTGGATTTGTTTAAAGTCATTGATTCTGAACTTCTCATGCAGGACGTCGAACACTGTAGCCTTTGGTAACATAATGCCTCCTATTGATTTTGTTTCAGGCTCTGAGGTTTTCATTATTTTGACACTTTAGTGAAATCCCCAAAGATCAGAGGTTGCTGGAAAAAAGTAAAGTTTTCACTCTCAGAAACAATTCCCTTTATTTTCAAAATAAAACAGTGTTTAATGGGATTTTGTGCTCAAATCAAAAATTGGTTAAAAGCAACAACCTGCATTCAAGCTAGATCTTTTTTTTTTTTTTTAGGTCGAATTTTATGTTCTGCAAGTTCTGCAGATTTTTAAAATTTTTATATTTTGGGCCTCGCCGCAACAGAGTGAATAACCCTGCTTGACAATCTCGAAGTGATCTAAAAATAGATGCTTGCACGGCTGTAGCATCGGTTTTAGTGACTGAGACTTTGTGGTTTTTGCCTGACATTGTTGTTGGGGCTTGGGAGTGTGGCAGAGTTGAGTCAAACTCCTGCTGTCAGGTTGCCACAGTCCCTGTGGTGCTTGTAAAGGGGACTGGCTCTACAGAACGCTGTGAAGCACAAAGATTTTGTCATCTCGCTTTTCTGCTTGTCTTTCATGTGACCTCCGGGTCTCCGCGGGGACACAACATTGGGAAGTAATTCTTCAGCTTTTCCTCTTCTTTCGTACAACATAAAAAAAAAAGTCTCCTTAATTTGTAACTTATTCCCAGAGATGTAATCGTTTTGATGTTTTGCAGTAGTAAGAACTTTTTAATGAGATTAACAGTTTTTTTTTTTTTTTTTTAACCCCTCTTGTGCTGTCCTGGTCTCACTGCTGATTCTCTATATTTCACTATTTTTGCAGACAATCTGGACCAGGGGCTTCGCTCCCTTCCCCATTAATTTTTCATTGGTTTTCTCTCGATTTGTCTTTGTAACACTATCTCCTCCCCAATGTCTCACCTAGACAACCAGAGGCTGATGTCACAGGAGGCGTCTTGTTTTATTGTTTTTCTTCAGTTCTTTGGATGCATTTCATTTTTTTCAACAATAACCTTGATAAAAAACTAATTAGTAAGTGATTAATACTCTTTAATTCATTATATAATGTGCAGGTGAATGTATTATGTACCATCACAGAACCTTTTTATTCTTGATGCTATGGGGTGTGCATGTCTTCTAGTCTTTGCTATGAGACTGTGCCAGATGAAAATTTAACAAATACTTCAAGACAGACTATAAATCTTCACTTTAGTAATAAAATAAGTTTAGTAGATCATTTAAATGTAGCTTTAGAGAGAAAAAATAGAAAAAAAAAACACATGCACAATGGGGGCTCTAGGACACCTTTTTTCTGACCTTAAAGTAGGGCTGGGTATCACTCCTAATTTCCTGAATCGATTCGATTCGATTCACAAGAGCAAAAATTGATTCGATTTCGATTAATTTCGATTCGATTCAATATCGATTCTTTTTTCAGATATTTCTGTCACATTAGTATTTCTTGAATATCAGACATTCGTAGATGGCAATTTTTATGAAACGCTGAAGCAGCCTTTCAACAGTGCGTATTTTATATACATTTAATATTCATGTTTTCATTAAAAATATCCAGAAGCAGTGGCATGTGGCATAACTGTAACAAAAGGAAATGTATATTTTAGTACTACTACTACTACTACTACTACTACTACTACTGTCATTTAGCAGACGCTTTTATCCAAAGCAACTTACATTGAGAGAACATACAAGCAAGAAATCAAAGAGAAGGAAACAATATAAGGAGGCGGACTGTTTGGAGTCCAGTTTAATTCCGACGCTGATACATCATGTTTATCAATTTTTCTTTTTTTTTTTTAAATCGATTTAGTGCTTTATGAATCGATTATAGATTTTTTATTCTTAAATTGATTTAAATCGATTAATCGATTTTTAAAACCCAGCCCTACATTAAAGCCTGGTTCACACCGGCTGCGGAAGCGCCGCGAGGCAGAGCACAGACAACTTCCATTCGGCTTCCTTGTTAAAGTACAACTTAACCCCAAATCAACTTTTTTTTTGCTGATAAACTCTATAAATGAGTGTTTAATAGTCCTGCCTACATTTCTGGGTCTTGCTTTTAGTATTTTTGCACTTTTTTATAAAACTACTCATTTTAAACCAAAAACCGTTAGTGGAGCGCCCTCTTCAGGTTTAAAACGTGACACTGCACTTGAATTGGATCAGGCATTGCTCTTGGCTGAAACCTTATTTTCTTTATTCGGGACGTCACGATTCTGCCGCTGCTGAATATAAAAAGAGCTCGGCCTCGGCCACGCCTCCGCTCAGTAGTGAGTGAGTTTGAACAGGAAGTGTATACGGCTGTTATCAGAATTCGTTTTAGTATTTGTGATTGTGTGAAAACATGTTTTTAGCACATTACTGAAGGGTTTTCTCTCCTCTCTGAAACATGCTTTTGTGCAGACAATCATGTGCAGCGGTCACACGCGCAGCCTGATGAGGCTGAGTCACAGATATTACACGAGCTAATCAAAATTTAGCTTTTGCTTTGATCAACAACAATATACTACGAAGGGACAGGTCCCATTCTAAGATGCTGAAGCTGCTGCAGTACGAACCATCGGCTTGAAACGGTAGTGTGGTCGCGCAGCTGCACCTGTTTGCAGAGTCACACGATGTAACTGGAGCTATTAGCGTTGTAGCAGTAGCAACATTGTAGCAGTAGAGAAGAGCCTCATTCTGTGCCGCCAATCCGCTGCAGGGCGAACTATCGGCTCGGAACGATACGGATCAGAGCTGCTCGTCTCATCCAAATTATCCTCCATTTCACCTGTCCCTCACTGGCGCGTGTGTCAGTCAGAGTGACATGTCAGTCACAGCACAGAATGCTACGCCTCCTTAGTCCACCAGCCACTCCCATTTATCATGTTATTTTTTAAATCTCAGACTGTATTCTGGGAGGGGGGGGGTAAGTTTTCCTTTAACCTATGGTGTAGTTCACACCAGCCGCGGAGCGCTACGAAGCTGCGCGGCCTGCCCACGCTGTGAAGCGATCGTTTCGGCGCCTGGTCTATTTTTTGTGCGCGTGTTCCGCATCAGTTCTGGCAGGAGGTCACACCAAGACACACGAGACAATCCAGTCAATTTTGAAAATAAAAGCAATTCTTTAAAATAAAACAGAAACTCGATTGACAAATGCAATCACAGTTGTGTCTAAACAGACTATAGAGATGAAAATAAACACAACACACACACACACACACACACGTTGAGGGGTGTGGGGTTTTTGGGTGTCTAAACACAAACTGGGAAAGAGTGAGATAGAGAGGAGTTGGAGACAAGTCAAGATGAATGATGTCAGGTTAAAAACACATGAGCAGAAGCGCTTGTGGACCGGCGTGGAGAAATACACATCTGTTGTGAACAGGTGAGCAGCTGAGCGCGGTGCTCCGCTTGGTGGCACTTCGCCGGGCTTCACAGGCAGTGTGAACAAGGCGGTGCTTATTTCGGCAAAGAAGACACAGTAACTTCAGTCAGCCATTTTCTTTTTTCAAAACGAAATAAAGATATGGACGTTGACTGAAGTAGTGAAGGCCAAGAGGAATTTCCCAACAACAAAACCTTCAGGAGGAAAACAAAAACTTTCAGTTTACCAGAAAATCATTTTAAATCTCTGATTTTTCTTTTAAGACTTGACTGACTGAGCAGAATTTTGAATTTTTTTCAACTGCTGACAGACCTTCTCTCCATCTTCCTTTACTTGCTTCGTCCTGCATGAGCCTCTCAGTTGTTATTTGGTGGGTTTTGTTACATACTAAACAGGTTGTCAGATCATCACGGGACACGATAAAGAATTTCATAAAAAGGACACGTCTCCACTTGGACATGAAGGTAGATGGATCAAGGGAAACATTTCACTACCAACAGAAATCGTTTTCTGGGTTTGTAATGAAAACTTGGTCATGATGTCACATCCCTTCTAATCCAAATGAATCAGAAATCTGTAGTCAGAGGTAAACGCAACAGTTCAAGTGAAGCATGCAGCAAGGAATGTTTTTACAGGATTTACAACATTAAGAATTTTGTCACACAAAAAGATAGTAAGTCCTGAGGTACCCTTCCCTGAGGAATTACTCATTACAACCTTTGGTGTGCTGGGATTTCTGTGTGTGTGTGTGTTTAATAAAATCTGGTGTAGACGGAGACGGACATCTTTGTGATTTCAGCTGCCAAAACCTGCAGATGAATGTCCTTTTCCAAGGTTTCTAAATCTATGAGCATTTCACTTCAGTAAAGTGTCAACATCAGGAAGATATTGTTCTATTTTTTTTGTACTTTCTGTCTTGAAACGTTGAAATTCTTCATACATCTATCATACAATACTCTTTCTCATTTGTTAAAGGCTAATTTCGTCATAATTAACCAAATCAACTCCAGCTGGAGAGTAAATGTGTCTCAGTCAGCTGCAGCTAATAAGGCTAGTCTACCAGCGAGGCATTGTGGGTGATGTAGGTTAGTGGCAGATTATTTAATTCACTCATTAATGGGTTTTACCTGCAATGAAAAACCTTCAGGGTTGTTTTACTGCTGTCTTTGTCAAAAAAAATAGCTATTACAATTTGAATTTAGAGGATTTATTTATTCTGCAAAGGCATCTGAAACAAACACGCACATTACGTTGCTTAAAAGAACCCATAACCAAATGATGAGTCTGTGTATGTGCTTGTTGAGCGTAGCATACAAATCATTTGTTGGCCATATAAAGCTGAAATATTGCAAAACCTTTTAGTTGGGCGCATGCACCTGCAATCAGCTGCTACACTCGCATGAAAAACGTCACTGCAGCATATTTCTAGCATGTCCTTTTGTTTGGCTGTGGCTTGTTAGCGTGGGTCGTCCATTTCAGGAAAATTAAATTCTGGATACATTATAAATGTAATATGGTGTTTTTTGTTTTTTTTTAAATCTAGTAAAATCCAGTCAGGGAAAAATAAAAAAGGAGGGAATTTATTATATCCTGACTGCAGTTGTTTGCTTTCCTTATCCTGAAGTGTCCTTGGTAAGACACTGAACTCGGTTGTGAGTCTGCTACCGTGGGGAGTGGTATTAACAGCATCAAGAACCATTTGTTTATTATTCATTTATATTTTATTTTTTGCAGCCGTCCTGCAAACAAACAGCAAAGCTCTGCTGCGTTCACTGCCAGTGTCAAAGACAACATTCCAAAAAACCCCCCCGACTGGATTCGGCATCTTATCTTTGCCTTTTGCTCAGAGTTATTGCTTCTTCTCTTTTCTGTTGTGACATGGACAGAGTTCTCAATACTTCACATTATTTTAAAAAAATGATTTTATTTCCATTTTACACAGCGTCCAAACATTTTGGGACTGTAAATACAGCATCACCGTATTTAACTTCTTTTCTCTTTGAACTGTCAGCTGATAGTTCACCACAAGTTCTACAGTGTTTTTGTACTTTTAACAGGAAGAAATTTGGCTCAGCAAAACAGAGAGTGTGTGCTCTGAATATCCGCTCAGTGACTTTAAGCCTCATCGTTGTCAGCCTAAACAGATGACATTTTCTAATGGATTTAAGCTTGTGTCCTAAATGTTAGTTGACCGAAGCTGCAGTTCCGCCCAGGATTTGATACAGTTATTATTAAAAGCTATGGAAATATTGATGCTTGCAAAAGGAGCAAGCCCCCTTGTTGCTCCCCTGTTGACCGTTCTTTAGCATGCCGTCATGCTGAGCGCCTGCAGGGAGGATGCACACATGTCGCGTGGCGTGATGACTCAGGCTTTAATGCTCTGCTGCATGGCTGCCATGCATACAGCCCTTTCCCTGTGTAGCGCTTAGCTTGTCTGTGATTTACGTATATTTTAGTGCAGATGATTCCAGCATGGAAAATCTCATCTGTTGCACTAATGCATCTCTGATACAATTATGTTTTGATGTAAAATGTATAGTAACAATGGTGCAGGGTTAATATAAAAAAATTCAGGAAACGAGGCAACGTCCTTCAATATCAGTCAGAATATTAGAATTATGTGTGCTGTCATTTTTTTTTTCTTCACAATTCTGGAGACTGCTGGAATAACACGAGCATTTTGCAAAGCAGTAAGTGTAAAAAAAAAAACAAACAAACAAAAAATGTCTGAAATGAAATGCTGAAGGCGTGACCTTGGCTTGTCATTCACTGCAGCACAAACAGGACCGGATCTCTGCAGCTGGAGGGGACAGAACGGCAAGCAACAGTTAAGGGATGAAATCACAGCAGACTGAAAAAGTTCCATCTAAGTTTAGAATAGCGAAGAGGAGGAAGAGAAATCGGACTGAAATAAATTGTAGTGTAGGCGTGTCTGCGTATTTGGAGCCATCGTGGTTGCAGCCGCTCTGCTCTGTGACTCAGGGTTTCAGTGTTTTTCAGAAATTTGAAGGGGGATAATGAGAAGAACCTGTCTGATTTAAAAAAAGAAAAAAAACGAAAAACAAGCATCATTTTTGACTCTAAACAAGGATACTCTGTGATGGAGAGGACAGCCTTTGCAGCTTGTGCAGCACCACTTTAATTTCAGTCATGAAGCAGCTAATTTGCGTGATAAGCCAGAAGCCTCAGCCAACCCCTCAGACAGCGGTGGGAGTGAATGATGAACGCTCGGCAGAGGAAGTCTCAGCCAGCCGTGCCACTAGGACCCTATTAAGCCTTGATCAAGGTCTGTTGGCCTGATTTCTCTTCCTGTCTGGCGCTTGGCAACCCTTTACCATCACATTAGAAGCTTGTGTTGATGATGGGTGATATCACAAAGAGAAACGAGGATGGCGATTCATTAACCTGTCGAAGGTGCTACTTCAAAACTGAGTTGCACGAGCATCTAAAAGAGACGACCCGTGCAATTAACCATTCAAATCAGATCGTTTATTTTCCCCATTTTCTGTCAGATCCTCCCTCGACCCTAGCAGAACTCGACATACCAGTCAGCAGCTGGCCCCGCTGCTCATTTTTAGAAGCTGTGGCTGCAGTGCCTTGCATTTTTAATAGCTAAGGCCAATGTAGAAGGCTCTGTGTGTTTATTTATTGCATGTGTGTTTGCTCCTCCGGTGTGTGTCCGTATGTACGCTGCATAAAAAACATCTCTGAGACCTTTTCTGGCTTTTAGTGTGTCGTTTTTCTCAGACTTGTAACAAATAAAAAGTTGACTTTTTTTTTTTCTTTTGTACATTTAGCTAAACAGAAACTAGAATCTCTTTCCTCACTTATTTTTCTGTGCTCTAATGATCCCATTGAGGGTTGTGATGCCTATTCCAGTAGTCAATAGGTAAGAGGTGGGGTTGTAACTCTAGTTCAAAACTGTATCGTGTTTCCATTCATTGTTTAGTGCTCAGGTGAAACAAATATACTTTTTAGAATTCGTCAGTTGTAGGTATAAAACATCTTTTTTGGATGTCTTTTGGCAGAATCCTTCAAGCTCCACCTACTTGGAAGTAGAAAACTGATGGAAAAGCCAGTTTTAGGTCTCCTTGAGGACCATTTTCTGGCTCTTTGCCCCCAAACTGACTGGATGTTGCCACGACTTTCACAAAGTTCTTATAAAGTCACAAAGTTCTTATAAAGTCTGCCCAAGACTTTAGTTTATCAATACTTTCGATGTCTGCCTGTGATCTTCATCTCTCAAGAAAGGATTCTTAATAGGAAAGGCTGTTTTCTCCATCCATCCCTTGTTTATTTGATAAAACTTTTCACAGAACAACTTCCCCAAGGAATGCCGCCGTCACCTCCATGTTTGACTGTAGTCTGTTTTTTGTTTAAGTAGGTAGGAAATATGGCCGAATCAACCATCATATCATTTGCATCAGCTCAGAACATTTGGCTTCTCATAAATAATCATGTAGCCTAAAGTCATAAAGGAAAAAAACTGACAAGTGGCTGTGAAAAGATAAACAGTCAGACAAATTTATGCATCAGTTGCATTGCAAGAATATTACACAGGCACCTGCTAATGCATAGCACTTGTGTTTAAAGCAAAGCATCTGAAAAAAAAAACAAAAAAAAAAACAGCTAGTGCCCCGTTAGCAGCTTTGCAAATGTTAAGGGGTTAATCTATTTCAGAATGACTCTGATGCCTAATAGAAAAGTGGAAAACTTTCTCCAATGCTTGATTAATAGCATACAGCTAAGAGCCTCTTGTGTGAATTGCTCGTGCGCTCGTTTGCGCGTGCGTGTAAAGCCTGTGTCAGCATATGTGCACATTTGTAAGAGGGCGTCTGCTTCCATTTGTGTTTGTACACCGTTTTGTTTGCTAACAGTGATTTGGACACTAATGTGGTACGACAGCTTTGGGCTTTAGACACACTCTCTGAATCATTTTAAATAAGACCTGTAGGGCTTAGACTCTCTGAGGTCTCTATTAATGCTGCCATGGCTCTTACGCATTCTTGCAACATTAATCCAGAGATTTGCTAAAAAAAAGGGGGAATTTACTAACGGAAAACTAAAAAACATCCCCAAGAAACCCTGTATTTAAAGTATGACTTTGTTTTTATTTAGGTGAATATGCATGACATGAGAACATTCCTTAAAGTAACAACGTCTAATTTATCTTGACCTAAAGGCCAAGGAGAAGCAACACGCTTCAGCTGACTTCATTTGCCTAATTTACCCTACCTTGGTCAGCCATACCACATTGTTAAAGAGGTCATTTCACGCAAACTTCATGACTTTGTGGTTAATTCTGAAGTATTAACCTGTAATGTGAAACACTTTATAACTAGAAGACGTTAGGAAACAGTGATTTACAGACCTTTCAATCTACTGTGTCTGCGTGAAGATTCGTATAGCTTCGGCTCAAACTCATTGATATTCATTATGCTAATTTGCTCTGATTGGACTCTGATTGGCTAACAAACTGTTTCCTGCCCCGCTGTGCATGGCAACATCAGACGTCGTGTCTTCCTGTTTGCTACGTCTTATGCTACAGCTTTTAGCCAGCAGCATGCTAGGCGTGGTTTCAACTGCTGGAGCTGCCCAATACTAACGAGCAAAGGAGGTGTGACGAAACAGATACAAGCCGTTTGAAATCGGGAGAAATCAGGTGTTATCACCACCTGCGTAGTTTGAGAGATTAAAACTGAAAGAAGTTGTTGACCTGTTTTCACCCCCACTATGAAGGTAAGAACACCTGTGGAGCTAAAATATTCAACAGAAACCTCAGAAAAACCGTTTTTAATGGAAGGACCTCTTTAAACTCAATTTTACACTCAAAGTCAATAGTTGGTGATATTGAACTGGTTTGTCATCAGTCTATATGAATGAAAATAAGTTTTCTTTGTTTATTTTTACCCAGAAATCTTTTTTCACTTCTTTGTCTGTGGTTTGGCTTGTGATCTTCTTTATTTGTTGTGTGGTTGGCTTCATCTTTTGAACGGGAGTTTTATCATTCTGCATGCAGCATCATGAAGATAAAAGCCATGACCAAAAGTTTGGCCCCTAGTGGTTGGTTCCAGTACACGCTTGTCAGCTTTGCGTCCCTCGTGCTCCGACTCTGGTTGTAAATACATCATGGCAGCTGCTGTATGATTTCTGTCCATCTTTCTATGTCGATTTGTACAAATGAAAATATTTACAAGACTCACAAATGAAGAAAGATAAAAGCATTAAAAAAATGGAATATTATTCTGTTTGTCTTTCTATCTCTCCTGTATAAATTGGTCTTCAAATATTAATTTTAACCTCTTTCAGATTTTTCCGGGGGGGGTGGGGGTTAAAGATGTGAAAATGGCTACTTCAGTATACGTTTTCAAATTCTAGGACTGTTGATTCGTGGAAAAAAGATGATAAAACAGAGGATCAAAGTAAATCTGTAAACACTCAGAGCTGCGTTTTGGTTTGGTGCCAACACATAGAGGTCACCTGATTATCATCATGTGCGCTGAGAGATCATAGCTAACATTTATTTGTGTTCACTCTGTGACGTGTGCTAAAGTAAGGCATGCTGCAAGAAACCCAGAAGAGTGATCAAACGAGGAGGAGGCGGAGGAAAGAAACGAGTAATTAGACAGGAAGGTGATACATAAAGAAATGACAGCGATGCTACGAGTGTGAATCGAAGCGGGGATTAGCGTCAGAGAAAGGAAAATGTGCTCCTTTCTCACTCCTTTCCCCCCCCTTTTTTTTTTTCTTTCTGGTGCGAAAACAAAATACTCCCTGATCCATTTGCCTTTTAAACCAAATGGGATTGGTCTGCAAACACCCGCATTTAAAAGCACGGACAATCCTCTGGACTTACGTAACCAGCTCTGTTGCAATCTGAACTCAATATGGTTGGTGATGTGATTATGTGCTGAACTGTCTCTTCTCCATCCTGCCCTCTTTCTTTACCTGTCGGTTTGAATCTCTGCTATTATAGAAAGAGGAGAACTCACAGACATGTTGTGGTTTTGCAGAGACATGTACATTTTTATGATGCTCAGGTGGACATGTAACATGGCAGTCGTCTTTTTTTTTTTGTTCTTTTTTCCAAAAATGTCATTTTGATGAGCTTCAAATTGTACATTTGGGGGCATTAGCAAACTACTTTTCCCACTACACGTGGGCCTGTTAGAAACCTTTTACTAGCAGGTGCCAGCGGTAAAAAGACATAAAACATCAGTCACATCAATTATTTATGTTTTAATGATTCTTTTAAATATGTGAAAGTTCCCGCCCATCCCTAGTTGTTACTTAAAACCAGCTCATCATAAACAGTGATCGATATGATTCAAGTATTTTTGGAAAGTTCAATTTTTCTATCAGTTTTCTTCCACATCATCCGACATGAACATGTGATACAATTGGTTCTGTGTGTCCTAATAAAATACTAACCCATTTTAAAACATCAGGGATTTTTCTCTGTTTAATTGACAAATTTTGCCTCAATCCAAAACCATAAATCATCTCAGCTGAGAAGCCGAAACATTCCTTAAAGGGACTTAAGGCAAGATTTGTGAAAAACTACACATGCATTTCCAGTTTATTCAATGCTAATGGGTCATGAAGCATTAAAAACCCAAAATAACGAGGCCATCCGCATATATGTCTGTTGCCTTGGAAACGCTGTGTGCCACATAATGCGCTGCAGTTCGACGTCCGAATTTCCCGCGCAGTTGTAGGGATGTGACGTAAATTGACGCTGCATGCGCGTTGCCGACAGCTCTTGAACAGGAAGAACATGGCCGCCGTGGACTTGGATTCAAACACTGAAGGTATTCTTATGGATGTTTCTGCAGCCAGCAAACGACCTGCATCCACTCTCATCCCCCAAAAAAGTGGCACCACGAAGAAAAAAAAGACTTTATCAGCGGCATCTCGTGAGTCTAAAAAAAAATATGACCGAAGCCGGGCAGGCACCCGCATAAATATTGGATATGCGTTCGGTTCATGGAGGGAACTTCAGCTGCATTTGGGAGTGAAAACGGATGCTGACATGGCTCATTTCCTTGTGACCAGGTGAGAAAACATTATAGGTCGTGTTTAGAGCCTGATACAGTATGAAAATGATGAGATCAAATCAAATAACAGAGTGGAGAGACCTGACGTGAAGTATGTTAGCCTCCCCGGTGCAGTGCTGTGAAGACGAACAGTCTGTAAAGTGTCTGTGCGCGCTCCCGTGCCGGCTTGGCTGGTGGCTGCAGTTAGCCACAGCGCCTGTCGCGGCAGCACTGAGTCAGATTTTGTAAAGCTGCCTTAAGTTCCTTTAAGTTTTATTGGTAAATAAATAGTGTATTTTAGCATCTTTATATGCTCCATTTTATCTTGTCTTTTGTCTTGCTGAAACCTGTCGATGTATAAATAGCTGCAGAGTGGTTGAGGATTTCTGCTCAGATGGTTCTGCAGGCAGATGGTCACCATCATGGGGAATCTTAAACTTTTGTCCTCAGGTTGAAGGACATCTCCCTTAGTGTCCATTCTGTCCTGTTGTCTGTGCGTGTGTGTGTGCACACCAAAGGTGAAGGTAGAAGAAGTGAGTGCTAGTTCACTTCTGGTCACCAGTTAAGTGCTGCCAATACTCTGCTTTCTTTTTTTTGCATTTAATAAAGAGCAAAGGACAGCACTCAGATTCATATTTTACATGCTGTGTGACACTTGGCAAGACGCCTTTCTCCACCGGCAAAGTGACAGCTGTACAGTGTACTACTGGTGTCTAATTAGTCCTGAAGGAGACACAACAGAATTCATGCCAACAGGGAATGCTGGACAGAAAACTCAATCCATCAACATGAATAAATCTATAAATCATTGTGCTTGAAGGTTTTAAGAGCCACCGAAGTGCTGAAATGATTCCGCTGCTTTTTCAGTTCGAAACATTTGTGCATATTTGAATTTTAGCTGTTTTTGTTGTGTGAATATTCTCCTTTTACACACATAATTTTTGTGCTCTGTGGCTTCTTACTGGAATCTAAAATCATGCAGGCTTAGTAAATCAGTCATCCCCAAATTGACTCTAGGAATGAAAGTGATCGAGCTTAATTGTTATGAACTGGTGCCCAATCCAGGATGCATCACCCCGCCTCTCGCCCAGTGACAGCTGGGCTTTGCTCCAGCGTCCCTGCAGCCCCGGACAGCAGAAAGCATGTACAGAAAGCTAATGTTGAAAACTGTGTGTCCATACAGTCGGTGAAGTGCTGCTGCAGGGTTGGCAATATGCTGATTTTTGCTTTCCTGGCAGCTTGCAGGCACCTTGAAAACAAGGCCTGGCTCTGCATCGGCTGGCACACTGAAACCCATTAGAGGCCAGCAGCAGCTGATCTCCCGTGGACTTTTACCTTTGAAAAGATTTGTTTGATATTGATGCCAGAGAGGGAGCATGTGTTTGTTTCTGTGCCTGAACCCAGATACATGAGACTGCACGCAATACACTGTACTTTGATTACATTGGAAGAATTTGGGGAATATAATTTATAAAATACTTTTAGTTTTGCATGTGCAAGTATTCTGTGACATATCTGTACAAAACTTCCTGTTAGAATTCCTCAAAACAGGCTTGTGCTATTTCTGGCTAAATTCATTCAAAGTTAATTTGACAATAAGTAAAGTTCGAATAAAACATCCTTCCACCTATAGCCTTGAGAGTGTAATACATGAGGCTATCTAAATGCATATTCTGATTCCCACATCCATTATTTATAGAATAGAAGAAAACTTGTCAAATAGTTTTTGTGCAGTTACTCATTCCCCTCGTTTTCGTATAAAGCCAAATCATGTTTTTCCTTAAATGATTCCCCTCCTTTTCTTTTTAAACCATCCACTTGGGTTTTGTCTTTTAAATTGTTGTACTTCATTTTTTTCTTCTTCTCTCACTTGTTTTGTAGATTTCTCTGTTAGATGATGCAGATTGATTGATTGCCAGATACTTGTAAGATATAACGCACATGGGACAAATACAGAAATACAGGTAGACTAAGCTATTGTAGCATCACATCCCAAGGAAGACATGGTAATAAGAAACCTTGCAACATAAATATGCAGTAAATGATATGTAGAATTCATTCTCCTGCATGCTTGGAGCCCAAAAGACTTGATGATTGACATCCTGGAGCATAAAATCCAGTTCAGTGCTTAAAATACCTTCAGCCCTGTAAGTTAGATCTAGGAACAATTTGAGTTATTTGACAGTTTTTTTCATGCTAGAGGTAAGAAGCAGCTATTGAGGCCATTGCTTATGTTTATAGAAACCTGCATTAACCTTTTGAGGAAAGAAGCTGATAAAGGTGTAAGACTTCGAAAGGTGATTCAGTAGGGATTATAATTGTCCTGCAGAGGGGAAGTCCTCAGTGCACTGAGTTGTTTAGGAAATGAACCAGTCATCCATTTTCTGTACCTACTTATCGCTGTGCAGGGTCACAAGGGGGCTGGTGGAGATCTCCTGCAGTCAGTAGGTGAGAGGTGGGGTCACACCCATGACAGGTCATCAGTCCCTCACAGGTCCACATAGAAACACACAATTAGTCACACACACATTCACAATTAGTTAGCTTCGGGTCATCAATTAGCCCAACATGCATATTTTTAGTCTGTGGGCTGCACGGTAGAGCAGTCCATAGAACTGGTGCTTTGCTGCAGGAAGGTTCTGGTTTTGAAACTTGCTTGGGACTGTTCTACATAAAGTTTGCATGTTCTCCCAGTGTATTCATCTCCAGGAACTCTGGTTTCCTCCCATGGACTAAAAACATGCATGTTAGGATAAATTGTTAGGAATATATTTTAGAAACTTGGATCACAGTCTGCTCCACACTGATCCTAGGATTTCATGAAATATTCACTTATCTTGGATGGTGTGATCCATTAATCAGCCAAACCTTGTAACTTTTCATCAACAAAGTGCAATCACAAGCCAACCACAGATGTTCTCATAGAGGTGTATGTACTCACATATCCAACGCATGTGCACGCGAGTCCAGCTGGACTTGAACGTGAGATGCAACTAAGATAATTCACATGCTTGAAAGACTGTTTCTTATTATCTGAAGTGCGTTTGTGTGTAAAATAAAAGAAAAAAAAGATAGTTAATATCTTTTTTTAGTTTGAAGAAACAGACATTAGTTGTTTCCAAAGTAACAAGCTAATGGTTAGTCACATGGGGACCAGTTAGAAAGTGGATTGGTGTTGTCTTAAATCATCTCTAACCTCAAAAATGTTATTGCAGTTACTGAAGACGTGCCTACATTTTTTATAATATTGTTTTTTTTTAAATCTTGATTTATTTGGTTATTTGCAGAGGAAACTGGAAGAGTGAGCTTAACACGCTTCTCATCCAGCATGTAGCTCCTATGAGAGTTTTGAGTTAAAATAATAAAGTTAAAATACATAAACAGTAGCTACGTTTACATGCGCCAAATTTCCCCAATCTGATTAAAATCTTGGTCGATCTGAATTCCCAAATCCCTGTTTACATGGACACTAACTGAAATGATCTGATCATGTCATGAGTACACATGCATCAAGCACTCAATCAGGTTAAATGAGTTGAGCATGCGCACAGCGAGTTGTCTTTCCGGGGGAAAAAAAAAGTAAACAAACTCCGTCCTTTCTGCACGTCTTTCCCGCCCCATCGTGTGCTCGAGCTGACTCACGTTTTCCCCAATATGGACCTTCTGCAGGTGATTACCTTTATGTTTGGGTTTTTACTGGTCGCATTAACCAAGCTAGAGGCTGAATACATATTGCTACTGCTCCTCCACCACAGGAGAGGAGAGCATGATGACAGGATGACTGCACCAGCAGACCACTTCTGTTTACTTCCCGCTATGTTTTCTACTTGGGTCTGCGACAGCGGAAAGACGTCACGCTGAAGTTGTACGCATGCGCAGTGGGCTCTTTTCACCCCTTCATTCCGAATGGGTGTATACATGCACGTCTATCCGAATGAAGATCGGACAAAACCACCCCTCTCGATCGGAAGGAAATTTCATTCTGATCCGGCTGCATCGGATCAAAACATTCTGATTGACATGTTTACATGACGTATTTTTGTTCCGATTGGGCGTTTATTCCGATTAAATGTGCCCATGTAAACGTAGCTACTGATAACAATGAATGATAACAAGTAGAGAAGTTAAAGAACATAATTGCATTTTTATTTTATATCTATTTAGTCTAGTTTTAGTTTTTCTATCCACACACTGTCTTTATATATACATGAATTAAGGACATCAGGTTTAGAAACATGTTTGCATCAATTCAAGCTTTTTTTTTTTTTTTTTTTAAACCTCCTCCCTCGTATTATGTACATTAGATAATGTATTGTTTGGACTAACACAATAATTCATGGTCTGGAAATCTGTTTTTCCCAATTTTCTTTGCTTTTCCTGATGTATGATGAGAGAACAGAACAGAATGTGTGTAGCAAGAAAGAGCCATAAGCTCCGTGCTGTATGTGTTGCACAACTTATCCCCTCAAAGATCTGCGGGTCATGTGTTCTTTTATACATTGTCAGGGATTTATTGTGTTACATAAAGAAATCGGTATGCACACACAGTGTACATACAACTAATCTCTCCCCAGAAAGACTAAGATTATTCAGCAAGCGATGTGTTGGTAAATATTTTTCTGTGCTTATGTAGTCCATAAGAGCATCTTAAGATCTGGGAGCTTAACCTCAGTATTCTCATACCGTCTTCAGTGTAGCAGCAGCAAAATGTTTTCAGAATCTACACTTTAAATGGCAAACATACTTGTTACCACTCATTCAGAATGTTTGGTCTTTTGAGTGACCTTAAAGTCTTCCTCCTTTTTTAACTTCTTGTTTTTTGTCATGGTGGATGATAGATGTAATTTCAGGTGAAATTAAATCTAAATTCAACAGGTGAATAGGCTTTCTGTGGGGACTGAATAAATCTTTTTAGGTCTTTTTATGATAGAGCACATTTGTTATGGTTTCCCCGGACGGTACCAATGCAATTTGCTGTGTTGTGGACTTGTTTCTTTTCCTCCGCACAGGGACTCTCCACACAGGAACAATCTCACACCTTAAAGACTCTGGAGATTAAAGAAAAATATTAATTTTACAGTAAATCTGGGAATTGCCAGGCACTTGTTTGAAGTGGAGTTGACTGTAAAGGATGAATACAGAATGCCGTCTCAGTGGGCTCCAAACCTGTGGGAATATTTAAAGAAATGAGGATACCTATCTGTGTGGTATCGGCGGTATAGTTATAATTTTGCTTGAATTTTATGTCATGCCTTCAAACAGTACGTGAATCATGACACAAACTATGCAGAGCAAGAGGAACCGTATTGTAGTGATCATCAACTGGTGGGTCTTGGGCCACATCTGGCTCATGAGGTCATTGCACCT
This sequence comes from Pachypanchax playfairii, assembly GCA_006937955.1. NCBI lineage: Eukaryota > Metazoa > Chordata > Actinopteri > Cyprinodontiformes > Aplocheilidae > Pachypanchax > Pachypanchax playfairii. The sequence continues at coordinate 499,112 of SSNP01000027.1, forward strand.
GGCCCCTAAAGTTAGAAACCATGACGAAGTCATTCACAGCTAAATACAGAAATTAGTTCTGTAGCTAGATTCTCACGAGATTCACGAGTTTTCCAAACTCACAAAAATCCATCTTGTACTGCTATAATTAAACTGTCCAACTCCAAGCCACTGGTGGTTCAGACCAATCATTTGTTAGCATTGTGCTTTGGGGCGGGTGTTCAGGTATGACGATAGCAGCAAGTGCCAGGCAGGCAAAGCAAAACAAACATGGCCGCGCCAGTGGACTTATTCATACGCGGCTACTGAATCTGTTTTGAGAGAACTAGAAACGATTTCTTCATTAAAAAATTGTGCATTTCTTGATGCTAACAATGTGTGCACTTCGACTGGATTAGGCAAGAGCTTGATTTACTGTGATTGGCTAAAGACAAATCATGGTAGGTGGACACTTGCTGGCGCGTCCTCCAATCAGCTCAACATATCATACCAGATGTCCCTCCCCTTTTCAGACACTTTCAGACGGAGCAGTTCCAGATCATTGTGTATTCCCGACTCAGGGCGGGGATACCAGCTTATGAAATCAGGCCCTGAAACACAGAAATGAGACAACATGCAGCTTAAAGCTTTTTGGCAGAGTTTCTGTCAGAAGGTTGTAATTATCATAATCACAATGGACGTTCAAGTTCCACCTTGGGAGTTTTGTTTTCAAATTGCAATTGTAATCCTTTCTGAGAGGCTATTTTTAGATTGAACTGTAGTAACATTGTAGACGTGTATTTTTTTGTTTTAAGGTCACAAAGACACATGTTATTCTCTGCTCATGCATATATAGTCCTGAAGGTTATATTCCATTATTACCAGTTAGACTGTTGAGATGCTGCACAATGACACTTTAAATATTTTGCTGTGAATTCAGGTCAGTGTAGATCTTGGATATTTTGAAGTGTTAGGAACAAAAGAAATTGTAATTCTTTTTTCAAAAAAGATACGAAAGCTCTGAAGCTTTGAAGTTGATATGAGACAGCGACTTTGTCTTTGCACTTGTCCTTGGGCCAGGATTGGTGTAGAATACCTAATCATCCTGCACCCAGCTGATAAGTGACGTGTAAAATACAAGTGGCATAAACGAGAATAAACTCTAGCGGCTTAAATCCAAACTGTTGCATACATGAACAATGCTAAATGTAATGAATTCTGAATTTATAACCAGGAACTGCAGCCAAATGCAAATGTTGCGCTTGACTGTTTGAGCTGGCTTGAAAATAGAAAAAAACCCATCCTTCTCTCCAAATAACTATTTATATGAGCCAGTAATATATTTTTAAAATCTGCAGCACTTAATAATTCCCCAAACCCCCAACTGGGTTATATAAATTGTTATTTCTTGTGTTTTTTTTTCTTCTTCTTGTTTTTCACGACAAAAACATCTGTTAGTTTTATATTATCTCGGGGTTTCTTTGCGCACCCTTTTATCACATTCAGGGACAGGGTTTCTATGAATATGCTAATCTGACCTAGCCTTCAACTTCACCCTCAAGCACTTCCTTAAACTCCTCTTTGTCTTTGATATTTGTAGCAAAGAATGAATGTAGCAAAGTTTTGGGAGGAAAATGAATCTACTTCAGTGACTCTTTCAGATTAGACATGATGATTTTTTGGTTATCTTCTTTTAGACTGCTGGTGAAAAAACAAAAACACTGAGAGATGTAAACAGTGATCTACATTTTTGCGTGGAGGAGGTCTTCAAAGGTTCTGTATCTTGATATTTTACAGCTTTCAACATCTGTGATAGACACAGGTGATAAAATATTACCTTTGGTGTTATATAGTCTTAATTGGTCCTGAAATATAACTTATATTCTCGAGTTATTCTTCAACCAGGAAGTAAAACACTTGGTTTAAATCCCATCTCTCCCCCAGGCCCCCTCCTCGTGTGTGCTGCCCCTCCAGCTGCCTGAATAAAATGGTGATAAAACTCCTGTAACTCTCACAGCCAAATGCACATTTTCACCAAGATATTTTTAGACAGTAAAATACAAAACAGTGGTGTTTAGTGTCTTGCTTCAGACTCTCGCAGCTCGGGGTGTGTGTGTTTAATCTGCAGGGGCAGCGCGGACACGCCGGACAGGTCCTGGTGTAACATTGTGACATCACTATGTTGCAGTCAGTCGTTTTTCAGGAGAGATTGGAGCAGCTGCTCAGAGTGCAAGATGAAGGAAGATTACTGAGAAATGTATTAAGCCAAAAACCACTCTGGAGTTGTTTTTAATAAGGCAGTAGCATAACATCATGATTAAAAGCTCCAAAAAGTTGATTTCGCATGATACAGGACCTTTAAAATTGTAAGATCAGAATGTTTTGTACAATGTGCAAACATTTATTTGCTTTTTCTATATTTCATGGTTTTTTTTTGAGTTTCTGCATCCACTCAAAGCATTTACCAGTGACTGGTGTTTATTACAATAAACAGTTTATTTAATATAACTTAGTCATCAAGAACTATCATTTAAAGCAATTCATTTAGGATCACAAAAATCTAATTCAAATCTTGAGATAAGTGTTAATATCTTTCCCTATTATGCATCATATTTGGTCCTATTGCTTGTTGAAACTTGATCCTTTAATGGGTTTTGCGTTGCTGTTGGTAGAATAAAACTTGTTTCTTTTGCTTCTGACTGTCACATAAACTAGCTTTTTGCCTGAAAGGAAAAGAAAAACGTCCATCTTGTGTACAGATTTAGAAATATTCAGCTCTGTGAATGTCTCTTTTGCTTAATGTCGCATCGCTCAGTCTCTGCGTTTTCTTTCACTTTTTTGCTCTGACAGCCCCTCCCACACTCTGCTCCTGTCTCTTTCTATTTTCACCTCTTCTTGCCCCCCCCAACATCTCTTATATATTTTCTTATGCTTTGCATGGTTTTGCAGGAGGAATCGACCACAAGCTGTTCAGCTGACTCAACATTTATTTTGCTCATAGTTTACCCCCCCACACTCCTTCCAGCTTCCTCTGCACTTCCCACCTCCCTTTACTGTTTACTGCCTTTATTCTACACAGCTAGTGTATTTCCAAACCTCCCCCCCAGCCCCCCTCTCACTCACCCCATTCATCTGTCTCATTCTTGATGTACAGTATTCTAGCGCCGAGATATCCTACTAAAATAAGATGATGTCCCAGGTTATTAACACTCTACAGCTGAGCAGAACTGGCCGTGCTCCAGCAACTAACAAGCCACATTATCCCTACAGTGCGGAGAGGGCACAGTTTTTACAGTGTATCGCTGCCTTGCTCGCTGGCTTCGACCCAGACTAGTATTTATGAACACAAACAGTCCTGTCCTCACTTATAAATCCTGATCAGCAGGGTTGCTTTAACTTTTGACGGACTTCCTCACACACCGAACTCTGTTTTCCTCAAAAACGGCAACACTCAAAGTAAATAACACACTCTATAATAATTATCTGCCCACATTTTGCAGAATGCTAAAAATCAATGATTGGATCATAAACAATCCCACGAGTCATTGATTTACATATGAAGCAGTGGCTCATGGTAGTTTTAAACTGCAACTTTTCCAACTTCCTGCTGTGACTAGTTGTGCTGCAAACAAGCTGTTCTTTTAAACAAAAACAACACCCCCCCCATGCAACAGTATTAAAGCTTACAATTGTTTTTAGATTTTTTGCTATGGAGAAAAAAACATGTTCTCTGTTGCTGCTACTGCAAAGTTACTGTTAAGCAGCAGAATCCCAAAGCCCACTACTTTCTGCACTTATTTTTTTGTTTTTCAGCATTATTTGTCAAAGTAATTTACACAAAATTGACACTGTTTAACTCTGTGTAATAGTTTGATTATAACCAGTTCAAGGATTTGAAAAAAAAAAATTTAAAAAAAGTGTGATTGCTTTTATGAATTCGGTAGAACTTGCATATAATATTGTTCCTTTCCATTTCGGCTTATGAAAACATGTATTTTTTTGTTGTTTTTCATCTGAATGATGATTACTTTGGTGTTGAACCATTCTTCAGCAAATGGCTGTTGTCACTAACATCATGTAGATGGATCTTAGGAACACATTGCATTATGTGTGACTCCGTGGGTGCATCCTTATGCTTACCAAGGAGAGTGTGTGGAAGCTGAGGCAGCGACCATTATTTAGTGGCTCTAATGCAGTTTAATTGTTTTCCTGCATAATAAATCAAGTGTGTCAAGGAGGATTATTTATACATGGACTGTGTTAAACAAATTAATCACCAGTTTGCTCAACAAATTTTTTTTTCTGGTTATGTAGCTGTTTTCAGGTTCCTGAGGATGGACTCTGTGTGCATTTCAGTTTGATTGTACGATCAGACTTCTTGACGTTT
>SSNP01000027.1:503505-523980 GCA_006937955.1 Pachypanchax playfairii
GTATTAAAGCTTAAAATTGTTTTTAGCTTTTTTGCTATGGAGAAAAAACATGTTCTCTGTTGCTGCTACTGCAAAGTTACTGTTAAGCAGCAGAATCCCAAAGCCCACTACTTTCTGCACTTATTTTTTTGTTTTTCAGCATTATTTTTCAAAGTAATTTACACAAAGTTGACACTGTTTAACTCTGTGTAATAGTTTGATTATAACCAGTTCAAGGATTTGAAAAAAAAAAAAGAAAAAAAAAGATTTCTGTTCAATTTTTTTATTGAGCTTTGTGTGATTGCTTTTATGAATTCGGTAGAACTTGCATATAATATTGTTCCTTTCCATTTCGGCTTATGAAAACATGTATTTTTTTGTTGTTTTTCATCTGAATGATGATTACTTTGGTGTTGAACCATTCTTCAGCAAATGGCTGTTGTCACTAACATCATGTAGATGGATCTTAGGAACACATTGCATTATGTGTGACTCCGTGGGTGCATCCTTATGCTTACCAAGGAGAGTGTGTGGAAGCTGAGGCAGCGACCATTATTTAGTGGCTCTAATGCAGTTTAATTGTTTTCCTGCATAATAAATCAAGTGTGTCAAGGAGGATTATTTATACATGGACTGTGTTAAACAAATTAATCACCAGTTTTCTCAACAAATTTTTTTTTCTGGTTATGTAGCTGTTTTCAGGTTCCTGAGGATGGACTCTGTGTGCATTTCAGTTTGATTGTACGATCAGACTTCTTGACGTTTTTCTTTAACATGTTTGATTATGAAATTCATGAGGGAGCGAGATTCTTGTAGCTTCTCCTTAATCTTCCTGTCATTGATGTATCTCACACAGCTTGAATGTTCCCAGTGTATGAAGGGGGAAGGAAAACAAATTAACACAAATAAGTCATAGAGGACTCCAAAGAGCTACAATGTGTAAATCTCTAAGGCTTCAGGGGTCAGGACCAACATAATTTAGCTTGCAGCATTGGTGGGATGCTAGTCGTTGCTACTGCTGTTGCTAAGCAACTATTGAAAACCTGCCTCAGTGTTTTTGCTGGAGTTATGTTTTCAAAATTTACTGACCAATGGGGATATCAGCAAAAAAAAAAAAAAAAAAAAATCAGCAAAAAAATAAATAAATAAAACAAAAACATTGTAAAACAAGGTCTCCTTGGTGGTATCATAGGATTTTCTACTGTTTTGTTTTTACCTGCATTTTTTAGAAATGCTGAGAAAATGCAACCTTGAAATTATAATATGTCTGGCATTGACCCTCACTAGTTTACCAGTTCTACTGACAGACTGTACTTTCTAGAAGGCTGTGTAAAATGTAAGTTAAAAAATATTGAAATGGTTTGCTAATCTCATAAAAGCATATTTTATTTTGAAGAGAACATAAACATTATGCCGGGCGGACACTGTGCGATTTTAGAAATCTGACTGTCGGGGAAATGCTCCCACTGCACAACCGAGTTTGTCATTCGTACTCTATTTGACCCTACGACGTGTGTACTCATACTATACGACTGCTGTCAGCCACTATTATTGACAACCACGACTACCAGTCGCTGTGTGACGGCACAACGCGCTTGAGTATGAACAACGAAAAACAGGTTCCTAGTTCCTATGATAACCACAGCGTGCCTGACAACAAGATGGCGAGCAGGCAGAAAGTTGTTGCAGTTGTGTGCGCTGAAACTAAAACAAAAACAAAAGGATTTGGGTACGTGACTGGCTGAGGAGACGTGGTCGGTATGGGATGTCCATCCTTCATCAGGGGCTTGAGGTAACGTTAATGTTAAACTATATATTGTTTTACAGTAGCTATGATAGTTTCACGTTAGCATTAGCCAGCCAATGTTGCTCCACCGGTGTCTTCTGCGCAGGTGCGAACGTAGAATCGTGACGTAACACTGCTCACACTGTACGAGCTACAGTGAAAATTTCTGACATGCCAGAAGTTTGATCAGTAGGTCGCAGCATTATCGTTAGAACGTAGCAGCAATTAATCCTTCCTCGTGAGTGTTCTCACACTGTACGGCTTACGACCTCCTGACCCAACATCCTGACGCTACGATGTTTCCACGATGACGCAGCGTGGTCTGCGACGGCAAAATCGTGGCGAAATCCCCTTGAAATCGCACAGTGTCTGCCCAGTATTAGATTCTATCATTCTTGTCTGATGCAAGTTGCTCAACAGTTCTGAGTCTTAGGTGCAGGAATTTTCATTTCATGATGCTCCAGATGTTTTCTGTGGGTAAAAGATCTTGCTGAAGTATGCAAGACCTTCCCTAAAAACACGTTATCTAGATGGGAGCAGATGTTTCGGTAAAACCTTTCTGTTCTTTTCAGCATTGAGGGTTTTCTTACCTATAGATACCAATGCAACCCCAAACCATCAGAGATGCAGGATTTTGAAAAGTCCTCTCTTAAGTCTACATGTCACAGAGTCTATGGTTTCCATAAAGAATTTCAAATTTGAGCCAGATCTGACCAGTTTTTCATTTTTCCACAGAACATTTGAAATGAGTTTTGGTCCTGAAAAGACGTGTCTTTATGTCTGGGAGGCTCTTCCTAATTAGTCCAATGTTCATCCAGTCAGTTTTGAATAATGCCAAGTAATTTTTGAGCCTTATTTTGAAGGATATTTTTTTAAAGAAAATGTTAAAATATCTCCAGTTTTAGTATCTAAGATGTTGTTTATTCTATTGGGTTATAAATTATGGATTTGTGATATTTTCAAAAATTGCATTCTGTTTTTAATTTAGATTTTACAGCATCCCAATTGTTTTGGATTTGGGGTTTATGTTGACTGTAAGAGTGAGTGTGGTTGTTAATGTAGTTTGTCTTATGAGTCATGTTGCTGACTCTGTGATGGACTAGTCACCTGTCCAAGGTGTAGTCTATCTCCCCCCTGGTAACTGCTGAGGTGGGCTTTGGCCTCACTATGACCCAAACAGGAAAGATTGGATTTGAAAAAATGAATGGATGTTAATATTAGCTGTCAGAAGAGCACTAGCTATGATTGAAAATAAAATTCTAAGGTTTAAGGTAATCATCATCTATAAAATTTATGCCGATCAATACTGCATTTAAAACTAATTTGACTTATTTTCTTTTTTTGTCTTTATCTTTGAGCTGTGTGGTCACATGACAAAGAGATAGCAAGTGATTGGTTCTTTGTCTGCATGTCAAGTTGGTACATTTTAATAAGGAAAACAAACCTTTGGGAAGTTTTGAGAGAGGGAAGTTCATAGTTTAACAAAAACGTTAAAATGTATTTCTATTATGAAGATAGCATAAAGTAATACATTATAGAAAATGAGTTGCCATATGTCACAGGTATGAATGACTATCTATTTCCTGTTTCCAGGATTCTTGCAGCATTGTTGTTTTCCGTTATTGACATTTTTAAGTTTAGCTAAAAAGCCCTGTTTGCTCCTGTTTGGCTTCTGCTTTTCTCGGGTTTTATTTTGTTTGATTTTCCTGAACAATTTTATTCTGTCACCTTTTCTTTTATCCTTTCATTTGTACCTTCATCCAAATCTCTAACCCTGGTGCAGATCAGACTTTAATCTTTGGTCCCACCCACCCTTCCTGGTAGGGTGACGTATGAGTGGTTAGCTCAGGCCAAACGTCATAGAAACCAATTACTCCCAGGCTTGCACTTACTTGGCCTTTTTCTCTCAGCCATTGTCTTCTTTTTTCCTCTTCATCTGTATCTAATTGCCTCTTTTTTCTTCCTTCTTTTTCTTGATCATTTGTGTGTGAGTTTTTTAGTTTTTAGCTATGTCTTTCTCTCTCCATATCCCCACGTTTTTCCCTTGTCAGGTTATTTTTTTCTAGTCCTTTCTGGTGTCTGATCTTGCATATTCATTTGAGAACACTTTTTTTCCCTCTACGCGATCCTCTTCTCACCCTTCTTGAACTTTGTGTTCTTGTCAAAAGCTGTATATCCCTCCTTATTTTACTATCCATTCCTCTTAGACACAAACATACAAACATACATGTTTGATTCAAGCAGACACTTCTTGTCAAGTCCAATGAAAATGTCTTGAGCCGTTCTGTAAGCAACAAGCCAGCCCTTCTCCCACGATACATAAACCCAAGCCTTTTTCTGGTATCAGTGCGGTTCCTGAATACAAAAAAGGTTTGTGCTGTTTCCAACAGCTGGTTCTGTAGCAGCGTTACTTTGCCAGATGTCCAGTGACTCACCTTTATTTGTCAGAAAAGTGGCCTGTGGCTTCAACAGGAATAGAAACAAGAAGAGCAGTAGGAAAGTGAATTATCAGTCAACTTTGACTTCCAGAATAGCTCCAGAAATTTTCATCGGACCTGACAAGACATGAAGATGACCCACTTCTTGCTTTCTATCTTCCTGTACTCTTGTCTTTCTGCCACTGCTGCCTGCGGCCAGTTTGCCTACTTACAGAGTTGATGCAGTGTGGTAAGAGGGATGTGGTCTGAGATGGAGAGAGAGAGAGACCACACTCACTGGGCTTAAAAGGAATGAGCACATCTCTTGTTATCAACTGTGATACATCTTCTATGAGGCCTGTCTCATGTTGATTGAGCTGAAGCACTTAGGAGTATAACTCTGGCTCGTGTTTGTTAAAATACTTGGATAAAATGGACAGCTGAGATGTCAGCGATCTTTTCTCGCAAAGTCGTCCGTGTCACTTTAAAATTCAGGAGGGGCAAAACAATATTAAGCATTTGAGAAAAAAAGCTTGGAAAAAAATTGGAGCTGATCATTTTTGGTGTAGCAGAATGTCGGTTTGAACGTCAGTCAAAGTTCATTGGATGCTCTACTCAAAACCTTTAAACCCTGTCACAAACATCCAAAATTTCTTCTTCGAAATTAAATACTTTGCCAATATTTTTCCAAATTAGAGTTGAAGACTCCCTAATTAATGATAAATTATTTGTCTTAACTTAATTAAGTGTATTACCCCTCCTTTACACTGGACATGTATCAGACATGTAGAGTCAGTAGCTACGTTTACATGTGCCAAATTTCCCCAATCTGATTAAAATCTTGGTCAATCGGAATTCCCAAATCCCTGTTTACATGGACACTAACTGAAATGATCTGATCATGCCATGAGTACACATGCACCAAGCACTCAATCAGGTTAAATGAGTTGAGCATGCGCACAGCGAGTTGTCTTTCCGGGGGGAAGAAAAAAAGTAAACAAACTCCGTCCTTTCTGCACATCTTTCCCGCCCCATCGTGTGCTCGAGCTGACTCACGTTATCCCCAATATGAACCTTCTGCGGGTGATTACCTTTATGTTTGGGTTTTTACTGGTTGCATTAACCAAGCTAGAGGCTGAATACATATTGCTACTGCTCCTCACCACAGGAGAGGAGAGCAGGATGACAGGATGACTGCACCAGCAGACCACTTCTGTTTTACGTCCCGCTATGTTTTCTACTTGGGTCTGTGAAAGCGGAAAGACGTCACTCTGAAGTTGTACGCATGCGCAGTGGGCTTTTTTCACCCTTTCTTTCCGATTGGGTGTATACATGCACGTCTATCCGAATGAAGATCGGACAAAACCACCCCTCTCGATCGGAAGTAAATTTCATTCTGATCAGGCTGCATTGGATCAAAAAATTCTGATTGACATGTTTACATGACGTATTTTTTTTCCGATTGGGCGTTTATTCCGATTAAATGTGCCCATGTAAACGTAGCTAGTGAAGCGTAATACGCAGCTGGTAGCCAACATTAAAGTCAATGGCACCGTCTCCACCGGGCGCAAAGCAATGCAGATCAGATGCGGCAGTTCTATTTTTTTATGCACTTCGCTTCTAAAAACGTTTCAAGCTCAGCAGTTTTATTTGGACCAGACAGGAAATCGGGAATTTGTGAAAAGTAAAAAACACGCAAGTTTCGAAATAAAGGAGAAATGCAGATTTACTTTTGCTTGACTATACGAAAAAATTCATTACCTGTGATGGGTTTGAAGTCTGTAGGTGGTCTGAAAATACACCACATACCTTCTGGATACATGTTGTTGTCTTTCTTTTTGTGTATTGACACAATCACACGTGATTTTGCAATTCTCCTGTGATTTCGTGATCTCCCAGGACCAGCTGGATGGAATGCTTTACGTGAGAGATACGCATCTGAAACGTTCCCGGTGAGAAGAGACACTCAGCAGATTTTGTGAGCAAAACGCTACTCCTCGCATCCGCGTCCGGTGTAAAGTAGGATTGGTACGAATGACCCCCTAGATGAATGATGTTAAAAGATCTACTTTATGTATTGTTGAATCAGATTTATACAACCTTTTATGTTTCTTTTGTTTTCCCTCTTATTTTTCACACCTAATCGTAAAGTCAGGATTTGATCATTTTGTTGTATTATTTTATTATGTAAATCTTTCTTTCTATTTCTTGCTTCTTTGGTTGTGAGAGTTTTCTGGTTCAAACTGTAATGAGATTGTTGCCCAAGTTTTAAGTGGTGATGAAGGGCCTGAGCCAAAAAGTCAAAGGTCTTGATTTACTGGTGTGTCTACATCTTGACCCTCATCTATGGTCATAAGATTTGAATGTTGACTAAAAGTGCCAGAGACGGCTGAAATGTGTATCCTCTGTATCGTGGCCAGGTTAAGCCTCAGTGGGAACACGATGAGCTTTGTCATTTGTCTGATTTGAGCCGCTGCTCCTCTGCATCAAAGGAATCAGCTGAGGCAGTTTGGGCATCTGTTTATGATGTCTGCTGGTTGCCTCCAACTGGGGGGTTTCTGGGCACGTCATATTTATAGGAAGCTCTGGGGCAAACCCAGAAGTTACTGGAGGGATTATATATCCTCTCTGGATTGGGATAGCATTGGTATTCCTTATGATGAGCTTGAATCTGTTGCTAGGGAGAGGGAGGTCAAGGCTTCTCTCCTGGATCAGCGATCTTTGAGACCCATGAAGAGAAGAACAAAGTTTCTCTCCNTCAGTCAAAGTTCATTGGATGCTCTACTCAAAACCTTTAAACCCTGTCACAAACATCCAAAATTTCTTCTTCGAAATTAAATACTTTGCCAATATTTTTCCAAATTAGAGTTGAAGACTCCCTAATTAATGATAAATTATTTGTCTTAACTTAATTAAGTGTATTACCCCTCCTTTACACTGGACATGTATCAGACATGTAGAGTCAGTAGCTACGTTTACATGCGCCAAATTTCCCCAATCTGATTAAAATCTTGGTCAATCGGAATTCCCAAATCCCTGTTTACATGGACACTAACTGAAATGATCTGATCATGTCATGAGTACACATGCACCAAGCACTCAATCAGATTAAATGAGTTGAGCATGCGCACAGCGAGTTGCCTTTCCGGGGGAAGAAAAAAAGGTAAACAAACTCCCTCCTTTCTGCACATCTTTTCCGCCCCATCGTGTGCTCGAGCTGACTCACGTTATCCCCAATATGGACCTTCTGCGGGTGATTACCTTTATGTTTGGGTTTTTACTGGTTGCATTAACCAAGCTAGAGGCTGAATACATATTGCTACTGCTCCTCCGCCACAGGAGAGGAGAGCAGGATGACAGGATGACTGCACCAGCAGACCACTTCTGTTTTACGTCCCGCTATGTTTTCTACTTGGGTCTGTGAAAGCGGAAAGACGTCACGCTGAAGTTGTACGCATGCGCAGTGGGCTTTTTTCACCCTTTCTTTCCGATTGGGTGTATATATGCACGTCTATCCGAATGAAGATCGGACAAAACCACCCCTCTCGATCGGAAGTAAATTTCATTCTGATCAGGCTGCATCGGATCAAAACATTCTGATTGACATGTTTACATGACATATTTTTTTTCCGATTGGGCGTTTATTCCGATTAAATGTGCCCATGTAAACGTAGCTAGTGAAGCGTAATACGCAGCTGGTAGCCAACATTAAAGTCAATGGCACCGTCTCCACCGGGCGCAAAGCAATGCAGATCAGACGCGGCAGTTCTATTTTTTTATGCACTTCGCTTCTAAAAACGTGTCAAGCTCAGCAGTTTTATTTGGACCAGACAGGAAATCGGGAATTTGTGAAAAGTAAAAAACACGCAAGTTTCGAAATAAAGGAGAAATGCAGATTTACTTTTGCTTGACTATACGAAAAAATTCATTACCTGTGATGGGTTTGAAGTCTGTAGGTGGTCTGAAAATACACCACATACAGTGGGGCAAAAAAGTATTTAGTCAGCCACCAATTGTGTAAGTTCTCCCACTTAAAAAGATCAGAGAGGCCTGTAATTTTCATCATAGGTATACCTCAACTATGAGAGACAAAATGAGGAAAAAAAATCCAGAAAATCACATTGTCTGATTTTTAAAGAATTTATTTGCAAATTATGGTGGAAAATAAGTATTTGGTCAATAACAAAAGTTAATCTCAATACTTTGTTATATAGCCTTTTTTGGCAATGACAGAGGTCAAACGTTTTCTGTAAGTCTTCACAAGGTTTTCACACACTGTTGCTGGTATTTTGGCCCATTCCTCCATGCAGATCTCCTCTAGAGCAGTGATGTTTTGGGGCTGACGCTGGGCAACACGGACTTTCAACTCCCTCCAGAGATTTTCTATGGGGTTGAGATCTAGAGACTGGCTAGGCCACTCCAGGACCTTGAAATGCTTCTTACGAAGCCACTCCTTCGTTGCCCGGGCGGTGTGTTTGGGATCATTGTCATGCTGAAAGACCCAGCCACGTCTCATTTTCAATGCCCTTGCTGATGGAAGGAGGTTTTCACTCAAAATCTTACGATACATGGCCCCATTCATTCTTTCCTTTACACGGATCAGTCGTCCTGGTCCCCTTGCAGAAAAACAGCCCCAAAGCATGATGTTTCCACCCCCATGCTTTACAGTAGGTATGGTGTTCTTTGGATCCAACTCAGCATTCTTTCCCCTCCAAACACGACAAGTTGAGTTTCTACCAAAAAGTTCTATTTTGGTTTCATCTGACCATATGATGTTCTCCCAATCCTCTTCTGGATCATCCAAATGCTCTCTAGCAAACCGCAGACGGGCCTGGACGTGTCCTGGCTTCAGCAGGGGGACACGTCTGGCACTGCAGCATTTGAGTCCCTGGCGGCGTAGTGTGTTACTGATGGTAGCCTTTGTTACTTTGGTCCCAGCTCTCTGCAGGTCATTCACTAGGTCCCTCCGTGTGGTTCTGGGATTTTTGCTCACCGTTCTTGTGATCATTTTGACCCCACGGGGTGAGATCTTGCGTGGAGCCCCAGATCGAGGGAGATTATCAGTGGTCTTGTATGTCTTCCATTTTCTAATAATTGCTCCCACAGTTGATTTCTTCACACCAAGCTGCTTACCTATTGCAGATTCAGTCTTCCCAGCCTGGTGAAGGTCTACAATTTTGTTTCTGGTGTCCTTTGACAGCTCTTTGGTCTTGGCCATAGTGGAGTTTGGAGCGTGACTGTTTGAGGTTGTGGACAGGTGTCTTTTATACTGATAACGAGTTCACACAGGTGCCATTAATACAGGTAACGAGTGGAGGACCGAGGAGCCTCTTAAAGAAGTTACAGGTCTGTGAAAGCCAGAAATCTTACTTGTTTGTAGGTGACCAAATACTTATTTTCCACCATAATTTGCAAATAAATTCTTTAAAAATCAGACAATGTGATTTTCTGGATTTTTTTTCCTCATTTTGTCTCTCATAGTTGAGGTATACCTATGATGAAAATTACAGGCCTCTCTGATCTTTTTAAGTGGGAGAACTTACACAATTGGTGGATGACTAAATACTTTTTTGCCCCACTGTACCTTCTGGATACATGTTGTTGTCTTTCTTTTTGTGTATTGACACAATCACACGTGATTTTGCAATTCTCCTGTGATTTCGTGATCTCCCAGGACCAGCTGGATGGAATGCTTTACGTGAGAGATACGCATCTGAAACGTTCCCGGTGGGAAGAGACACTCAGCAGATTTTGTGAGCAAAACGCTACTCCTCGCATCCGCGTCCGGTGTAAAGTAGGGTTGGTACGAATGACCCCCTAGATGTTAATGATGTTAAAAGATCTACTTTATGTATTGTTGAATCAGATTTATACAACCTTTTATGTTTCTTTTGTTTTCCCTCTTATTTTTCACACCTAATCGTAAAGTCAGGATTTGATCATTTTGTTGTATTATTTTATTATGTAAATCTTTATTTCTATTTCTTGCTTCTTTGGTTGTGAGAGTTTTCTGGTTCAAACTGTAATGAGATTGTTGCCCAAGTTTTAAGTGGTGGTGAAGGGCCTGAGCCAAAAAGTCAAAGGTCTTGATTTACTGGTGTGTCTACATCTTGACCCTCATCTATGGTCATAAGATTTGAATGTTGACTAAAAGTGCCAGAGACGGCTGAAATGTGTATCCTCTGTATCGTGGCCAGGTTAAGCCTCAGTGGGAACACGATGAGCTTTGTCATTTGTCTGATTTGAGCTGCTGCTCCTCTGCATCAAAGGAATCAGCTGAGGCAGTTTGGGCATCTGTTTATGATGTCTGCTGGTTGCCTCCAACTGGGGGGTTTCTGGGCACGTCATATTTATAGGAAGCTCTGGGGCAAACCCAGAAGTTACTGGAGGGATTATATATCCTCTCTGGATTGGGATAGCATTGGTATTCCTTATGATGAGCTTGAATCTGTTGCTAGGGAGAGGGAGGTCAAGGCTTCTCTCCTGGATCAGCGATCTTTGAGACCCATGAAGAGAAGAACAAAGTTTCTCTCCATTGTGGTGTGAAATTAGTTTAAAAACACGCTGCCAGAGGAAATTCAAAGAAAAGGCTTTTTGACACGCCATTTACAAAAACAAGTGTGAAAGCTTTCATGTTTTAGATCATGATAAAATTACCATCAGATATTAGGGGCAGCAGAAATGACATTTGAATAAAAACAAAGGGGAGGTGTTACTTTTTCGATGAAGCTGGGTTTTTGGGTTGAGATCATTTTTGCTCATATGCATCAACTTATTTCCATCACTAAACATTTGTGCAAATTGGATTAGTCATTTGATGGCTTTAAAATGTATAATCCCAAATCTGGTTTTGTTTTGAGCCTCGGCTATGGATCTTACATGTTTTTATCCAACTGAACAACAATCATTATGTTTACTCTCATTGATTGTTGTTCTTTCTTTTTTTTTTTTTTTCCAAATCCTTGTGTCCATTAATTTATTAGATGTAAACAGCTGCAGTTTTTTTTCCTTAATTTAATAACAACACACATGAAACTTAAGAATACAAATATATTTGAGATTACCTGTATTTATTATTAATTTTGTACAGTGTTTTCATGATTTATTCCTGTGTCTGTGTATTTGTGTGTGTTTCTTCCAGGATAATACGATTGCGAGGATGGCTGGCTCGCTTCAAATAAAAAGCAAAATGAGCAGTTTAAAAAGCACAACCTTAAATCCTTTTCTTGGTGTCCCCGAGCCCCTGGAAGATTTGGTTGCCAAGCAACATTAGGACAGAGCTTTCAATTAAGTCACTCTGAGTTAGCTGGTGTGCTCTGTTGTTGGGTCCAAAGCTTCCTGACTAACGCCAAACACCCACTGCTGTATTTGGGCTCATTAAAGTTCTGATAAGTTCATTCATCCAGGACACCATGATGGGTTTTGCTTTACAGTTTCGAGACTCCAGTTTAAGTTTTCACACCATAAGTACAACTTAAACCGTCCTACTATTTAATATGATTATTTGCATCCATCGTCATTGGGATATAGAAGAATACCTGGTTCTAATTGGACTCGCTACACAAGTTTATTCGGAAAACTGATCGGCGATAAAGAGGTCTCCACAGTGCGTTCGTACGTATTAGCAGTGTTTGTTTCTTATAAGAGGAGCTTAAATAAAAAGATCAGCCGCTTTTACGAACCGATCGTGAGATTTCCACATTTTCAAGTTTAATATAGTTGTTTAATAAAACTATCCCTCCATCGTTTTCTGTTTCATGTTGTATTGTTGTATGTAGGAAGCTGCTGAGCATCACCCCTCCTTTCCACTAGCCGAGTCAGCAGCGCATAACATCAGTGAAGCGTAGTACGCAGGTGATAGCCGCCATTAAAGTCAATGGGACCGTTTCCACCGGATGCGTCTCAGAAGCGTAGTGTTTCTGCCCTCTCCTGAATTTACGCGGCAGTTCTATTTTTTTTACGCGCTACGCTTCTAAAACGGGTCAAGCTCAGCATTTTAGTTTGGATCAGACAGAAAATCAAGCACTTGTATCTGGAAGTTTCAAAATAAAAGGAAACGCGCAGATTTCCCCTTGCTTGACTATGAAAAAATTAGGGCCGGGACTTTAACGCGTTAAGATTAATTAATTACACAAAAATAACGCGTTAATTTTTTTAACGCATTTTAATCGCACTTATTTAAGCACCGCAGAACATCTCTCATGAGTTTCAGCGGACCGATTATACTGGAGCACCTACCAGCGTTCATTATTTAGGACAACAACAAACCACAGTGAACATGAATGAAGAAGCGACCGCTTTGATTGGCCCCGTGGATGGGAAGTTTTGTTATAAAAAATGACTGGATGGAAGCGTGGATAAGAGCATGTGTGTGTGCAAGCTATGCAGCAAGGAATTTGCACATCACCGCAGCACATCGGGCCTGAAGTATCACCTCAATGTTAAACATATAGCAGCTAGCGTGGACGTTAGCCCGACTCCGAGTACAAGTGTAGACATTTTCTACACTTAATGCACTGGTCTGTTTGACTTGGTTGAACAAAAATAAACAATATTTTGTTGCTTAAGCTTATATGTATGCAGTCATGATTCAATGGTATACTAAAAATCCGTTTGAAAAAAATTCTCACTGTTCTCTGGTCAAATATTTATATGCGATTAAAATGCAATTAATTTTGATTAATTAATTACAAAGCCTCAAATTAATTAGATTAAAATTTTTAATTGAGTCCTGGCCCTAGAAAAAATACAATACCTGTGATGGGTTTGAAGTCCGTATGGTGTGAAAATACACCACCAACCTTCTGGATACATGTTGTTTTTCCCCCTGCTTGTGGTTGTGTGTACAGGCGAAATCATGTGTGATTTTGCAACTCTCATGTGAGTTTGGGATCTCCCTGGACCAGCTGGGTGGAACGCTTTGCAAGTGATATGTATCAAAATTGCTTCCAGTGGGAAATGACATGTGGCTGATTTCATGAGGAAAAACGTGCTGCTATGTGTCTGGTGGAAAGGAGGGGTCAGAGGGAACACCACATACAATCTGTGGCTCTACGTTCTGTATCTCTGGTATCTTCAAATATTTTTGGGGTCTGAGAGTGAACTGGCAAGCCTTTGTTTGGCAGTCATTTGCTCTTCCCCTAAGTCATAGCCACTCTGTGGGGTGTTTACTGATGCAGAACAGCTTCACTTCACTCTTTGACCCCCATCACAATGGATGATGACTGTGCTGTAACTTAAGGAAACAGACCAGAATATCACAGCTTCATGGGGCTTGGTGTGTAATGTGATTGTAGAAGTACATGGTACATATTTGTTGATTTAAAAAATCACTAGGAAAGAAAGTCCTTGTTTTGGCGGTCATGGCCGTGATGTTGATTTGCTAAATATGGACATATTTTCAGATTAAAAGGTAGATAATTTTGCTTAAGTAACATGGGCTTGTTGAGTCCAGGCTTATTAATAATGAGAAGAAAGGTTTACTGAAGGGAACCATTACAGTAATAAGCTTATTGAAATCTGAAGTCTCAAAGGGACTGATCACTTCTTTTAGGAACTTTTATTTTGATTCTTGTGAATTTGATTTAGAACTGGCTTTTTTCTTTGTAAATTTTACAGAATAAATCTTTTGATTTGTTGGTTACTAGATCCATATGAAAAATATTATCCATGTTTCAGTCCTTTATTTGCACTGAGCATTGTGGGTGATTTCCCACTTAAGGTATTTTTCCAAATTTTCTGCGACGAGACTGAATTCTAATGGGTCGTGTAGGTCATGGAGAGAGTAACAGGGTTGTCAGGATGTGTGAAATGGACCTTGATGACAGGTCAGGTTTGTTTTCTTTCTCCTGTTGTGTTGTGCTTTGGGACAAGAAACCACCACATCACATTACAGTTCATGTGCAGTTGCTATAAACTTCTTTTTTCCTCTTTGACCTTGAAAACTTTTTTGCTTTTTTTCGTTTTTTTGCACACTTCACTGACAGGGATGTAAGAGTCCCTCTCCGAGTCTGTGCCAGTTTAGCCAGGAGAATATCCTGGAGGAGAGCTGGTTTATTAAGTCAAATGGAGAAAATTTAAAGCGTCCCATCATCTCATCCACAGGGAGTCACGGTGACTTGGTGCATGCTGATGAGCTTTTTGCCTCATTGTTAGTGTCAGGCATTTTAATTTGATTTATTATTTATTCAAGACGCTGTAAACTTTAAATGTCCTGAGCAGCAGTGACCTTCTGTTGCTGCGCACTGTATCCAGGCAGCATCTTCACTCAGACTCTGATGCAAAACATCATTTTGAAGGTGGGATAGGGTTTTTTTGCTGCCTTTTCAACAAAGAGAATAAAAAGAAAATACACAGAGTTCAATGAGGCAGTAAATGTTTAATCAGGAGACGATCACTAAGACAAATATGAGCCTTAAATATTTAATATATTTTTTTTAATTTCAGTGTCATGTATTCATCAGTAACCTTAGTGTTTGTCACTGTGTTACCACTAAAACAGGGTTCATTTCGGGTCAGAGTGGCAGCTGGTCACCACAAGAGTGTTCAATCTTTTTGTTCAAGCTGTCCACACAACTCTGTTGAAAGATTTGATGGTTACTGACTTGGTTGCACCCTCCTGATCTCTGTCCCCTCGAGGGTATAGTGGCCTAAATCCGATAGAGCTGGTGGTTATTTATTTGATTTATTTATTTTTTTTTCTTTTTCTGGTCAAGACATCCCAAGTGTAGAGATTTAATCCCTCAATTGCTCCTTCAAGCAAAGGCAGCAGAACTTAATTCACCTAAAGAGTCTTGGAGAAGGTTTAAGGAAGTAGAGGCTGATTGAAGCTGGAGGGTTTGTGCTCAGCTGCAGTTTAAAACTGCTTAGAAGCTCGACAACAAGTCAGTCTATTACATGTGTATGCATTCATATATTAAATGTTGCGTTTTGTCTTCCTAACAGTTAATAGAGAGATAATGTATTTCTTTTCTTTTATTCTGTCTTTGAACTTTTAGAAATATTCCTTAATAGTGGCTGTTTTATCTGCTCTCTCAAGTAAATTGAAGTTATGCTGTAGCTGAACGGCTCTGTTGGCCAGACCACTCTTTATTCTTTACCAAATGGATGAGCATCACTGTTTTTAAATTGTTACATATGTAGACCTTATGTGGCTCTAATTACACAATCCCAGACCACTTTAGTCCTGATTCTCTTGGAAGGAATGAATGAATATAATCAGTAAGTATACCCATTCTCTTTTCTCCAAAACAGGAAGTCAATACTGTTATTCCCAGCATCCATTTTTCTGCTTCTTTTCACTCTGCTCTTTCTTTTATCATCAGATCTGTCAATCTCCCTCAAACTATATTTTCTCTCTCCTCATATTTCACTTTGCTAATATGTTCAATTCTGTTTACTTTTTCCTAAAAGGATTTATTTTCCAAGCATTATTTTGGTCTCTGTTTTCTTTTATACTTTAACTTAATTCATGCACAGATATGTACATTTATATCCATATAGTTGCCTTTATCAGCCTGGGTTCAGTATTTGTGGTTTTTGGTACCTGGATCCCAGCTATGTGCTTTTATTCTGAGAACATAATCTGTGAAAAATGAAATGCTGTCCAGCTCAGCTGACACCTCCTGTGTGCTGTTCTTGTTCGTATAATGATATAATAGGATAAGGACAGAACAAGTGATTCAGAAAGGCATGTGGGGTTTCCTGAAGGAGCTTGTAATTTTACAAGCAATAAGTGTTAAAGGGGAAGGATGTTAGGATGCTTTTACTAAGCTGTAACAATATTTGCTGTCAGTTTCTATCACTGACATGTTTAAAAAAAATCTTTATGAATTCTTATATCTT
Source organism: Pachypanchax playfairii (assembly GCA_006937955.1). Taxonomy (NCBI): domain Eukaryota; kingdom Metazoa; phylum Chordata; class Actinopteri; order Cyprinodontiformes; family Aplocheilidae; genus Pachypanchax; species Pachypanchax playfairii. The sequence goes on from SSNP01000027.1 coordinate 519,532, forward strand.
AAAGTTCTTTAAATACTATTTGCAGTGTTCATTCTTTGTTGAAAAAGCCTTAAAAACATCATTTATTTGCAGACAGCTGTGTGATTATAGTTGCATCATAAAAAAGATGTAATTTTCTGTTTTTGAATTAATTATTTTTTTAAATGACAAATGGGCCTGTCGTTTCTTTCATGCTAGTTTTACGTGAATCCCAGTTTTGCAGAACTAAGTGAACAAATTTCAGCATTTTACACTGTTAAAATAGACACAGGTCTGCTGCTTAAAAGACCTCTGAGTAGCAGCTCAAAAATACTTGGAGGATTGTTGTTTTACTAAGATTTAAAAGTCTGCTGACTCGACCAGAGATACCGCTCTTGTTTCAGTCTGCAGCTTTCCAATTGTACTTTTAGCAAATTGGTTTATCATCCTTCTATAGTTACAGTTAAATAGCTTTTGGTAGTTGGAACTTGTTCTTACTGTCATTTAAAAAAAAAATGTACAGTACGTACCTTGATGACTGCACATGACTGGCTTAGTGACAGGCTTTTAGAACTGTATGTGCCTTGACTGAGATCCTTCAGGTTTGGTCGTCCAGGAGTGGAGTGTTACTGTCAGCATGAAAGTGGAGCAGCTGTCATCCAGCTACAGTTTCTCATCAATGAGGTAGGTTACATGTCTGTTTCTAACAATACCCCAAAACCAATTTTTCTTTGTGCTTTGTTGGTTGGGTTACATGAAAATCAGTAATGAGTATCTTTTAAAGCTTTAGTGCTCATACCATGCAGTATTTTGATATGATAAAAATAAGTTAAAGTAAGAATCGAGAATATTTGTAAGTGTTTTTTTTTTATTTATTTTTTATGAAACTGATATAAACATTTATTTTTCTTTGAACAATCTGTTTGGAGAGATAAAGTTGGGATTGATATGCCAAAATCTTCTCACAGTTTTACAACTTCTCTCATTTCAAAATTGTCATTGTGGATTTTTGTAAATTATACTTAATAAATCTTTACACTTTAAAGTTTCACATTGCATGAATATTCCAGTAGGAAGTGCCCCGGGCTGCTGTGCAGCTGCTACAGATAAATCCTGTTGTTATTTGCACAGATAAATAACTGTAGAAATCTATGTAAATAACTGAGTGTTAAACATAGGGTGATGTAAAGATTTATTTTTAAGAATGGAGATATTTTAACACCGCAATTTGTTTAGTTCAGCCATGACTAACATGTTTATTCAAACTGAGGTAGTTCAAAGATCATTAATAACCTTTTCATAGCAGTTCACGTGAGAAAATATGCACTTTTTAGACTATAACAAACTATTTCCTGGTTTGTCTATTGTCTCTGTTGAACAACTGATCAATTAAAAAAAGGCAATTCTGGATGTATATCATGTTTAATCACCATCCATGTTAAACAAAATCAAGGTATGCTTTGAACAGGGATTGATAATTTTAAATATAAGTCTCCAGACCTTTTAAAGTCCCTTAAAGCAAACCTGATTATCTTTTTAATTATATTTGCAAAATGCAGTATTTTATGCTTCCGTTTGTGTGTCTGTGTGTGTTTGTTGGTGTGTGACTGTGACTCAGCAGCTCAAACAAACCCTTAGGGAGATGGAGATGATTTTTAGAGCCTCCTACATGCACACATTCACTTTCATACTGTACATCTTCTGAATCATCATCGTTACCTGGGAGAAGCTGCCAGGGATTGCAGTTTGACTAATGCATGTTGTGTTTGCAGGAAAAATGTGCTGTCTGAAGATTTGTGAGTGGAAAATATCTGCTTTTCCTGCCCCATGTGTTCAATAAAGCTGCATGATATTTGAGAACACGTTCTTTTGCTTAACAATTGAAATGAAAGTGTCTGTGTTTGTGTGCAAACAGGGAGCGCTGGTGAGTGCTTTGGCTGATGACAGTGTCCATTTGTGGAACCTGAGGCAGAAAAGACCAGCAATCCTCCATTCCCTCAAGTTCAACCGAGAAAGGTAAATTGTTTATTTAAAAAATAAAAAGCTACAACTGTTGAAACAATTGGGGCTTTTTATTTTTCCTTTCCTGTGTTATGTGTCCCTCACACATGGCCTCGTGCAGCATGAACTGTGACTCTCAGTCGCGGCAGAATCCCAGCTTGTAGCCTGTGTCAACTGTTAGTTTTTGCACTTGTACAATATGCAAAAACACAGTGTTTTATTTGGCAAATGTGTTTTTGTTTTTGCGCCTGGAAAACCCACTCACAGGGTAAAGGAGGTGATGCTGAGGCCAATGCTCTCATTTTCTGTTCATCTCTCTGCGGGTTTGTTCCTGCTGGTCTTTAAACTCTTTATTTGGGTCACTTTCTCTGCCTTTTAGGATTCCCCATCACTGGGGCACAGGTGTGAGCCTAGTCCAAACTGCTTTATGTTTCCACCAGGAGCTTGTTCCACACACAAGCGTACTCACAAGCAGACCATAAACACAAACATAAAACCTGGTGTATGATCGTAAAAGCTCTGAGGTTTTGTTTTAGCAATTTAATATTTTTACTTCAGTGTTCTCCTCATGTGGATCCTCCATACTGGGGGTTCAGTCTGTGCTGTTGTTACTGCGGTGGACATCCTTGTTTGGGTGGCTGGAGTCCTGTGGCTACACTGTGGACCCTGTTCTGTCCTTATCAAGGTGGCTCCTGTAGTGGCACCTGCTACGATCAAGGGTAGACTAGTTCCTGTTGTAAATAAGATCAGTTTTTTACCAGCAACATCAAGACAAATGTTTATTAAGATATATTTTTTTATTAATTCATAAACTTAAACTCAGCTCAGTTGTGTGTTTTATCACTGTTTTTCATTGTTGTTATGTAAAGCACTTTGTGTTGCTTTGATGCGTGAAAGGTGCTTTATAAATGAAGTTTGATTTGATTTAAATTTTGAAGGATCTGAGAAAAGTAGGAATCCTCTTCACCAATCAAGGTGATGCCCTCAATTTAATTGACACAAAACTGACTCTTTGTAGTCCTTAAACTGAATGAATAAGATAACAGTTCAAATACATGGATGCATTAATGAGACCACTGTGATTTTACATCTTTAAAGCTGGAGTGCGTAACTTCTGTAACTTCTGTCGCCCCCTAGCGGAATTTTTGCGTCATTACAACAATAAAGCTGGCGCTTCCATATGACGTAAGCCCAGCTGCCACCGCTTTATCTCTGCCGTTATTATTCCAACCGGTATCTGTCTTAATCAAGCTTTAAATTCAGTCTGTTTACTTTACCTGGCTCTATATTTGTTTCAATAAATATCATTTCATTGTTGAAAAAATCAAGAGAAACCAGTAAAATATAAAAATACTGGTAAAAAAAACCTTCAGAGTTCAGGTTGGATTGTTTACAGGTTTGATTGTTCACTTTAATCTACATTTAACAGTTTGGTGTTGAAATTTATTAGTCAGCTGTTGGGGCCACAATGATCTATTTGTCTTATTCAGTGAATTTTTTCAGTTTTGACACGATGCAGAATCCTGCAGTCAGCTACACTGATCTGACTGACTGAAAAACCGTTACACTGGCAAACTGACAGACACAAACTGACACAGATAGAGACAGAATCAGCTGATCAGCTGGAACTTCAGCGCTCTGGGTTTCATCTGGTGCGCATTTTATATTTTGACAGTGTGTGCGGACCTGCGGACCACTTATGCACCCCTGAACATCAGCCCGATCTCTTCTCTCCACCGAGGAAAGCGACGCCGATACAAATTCGCGTTTGCCTTCTCCTTCGGTCACTTTCCTTCTTAGCCAATAGTCCCTCTGCCGAACGTCCAGGAATTTTTTTTTTTTCGTGGTAGGATCCACTTCCCGATAAGTGTCTCTCGGCTGTTTATTTGGATTCTCCGCCATGTCAACCTTCACGTTCTGCAGGCTGCTACGAGACACTGCGTTCTATTTCTTATTATTTTTCTTGTTGTGACATAAAAGACGTAATTTCATGTGCGACAGCGCGGGAATGTCGCAGTCGACACGCAAAGTAAAAATTATATATATTGAAAAATACCGTGAGATGTTTGAGGAGCCGATCGGCTTAATCTGCATTGTGTCATCTCCTCTGATAGTGGCTTGGCTGAAACGGACATCCACGGACATGTAAAAGTTACGCACTCCAGCTTTAAAATCATAATCTAAGAGTCAGGGTTGCAGATTGGAAGTTGATGACCCAATCTTTTTTGACATTTAAGTGTGGTGTCATCAAGATATAAAGGGCTCTTTAAGGGCTAAAGAAAAAAGACTGTAGTTGCATTTGGAAAGATACTTTCATAAAATTATTCAATAGCTTTTAGTTATCAAGGCTTCAGAACTTTCTCTCAAGTGACCTTAGTGCTACTAACCCTTTTAACACTTTTAAGAAGGTCTTAAAACAGTGGTCCTCAACCTTTTTTGCACCACAGACCAGTTTAATATCAAACAATATTTGCACAGACTGGCAAAAAA
>SSNP01000027.1:523990-641052 GCA_006937955.1 Pachypanchax playfairii
AAAAAATAAAATGATACAGCCAGCTTAAAAAAATTGGGGTATTATTCCCATTTAATATACTGGGGTATTATTCCAAAGTTCTAGAACTGCACTGGTGGCAGCTTGTTGGAGTAGCTCTGTGATATTGCCAGCCGTTTTTTTAAATCTTTTTGAGTGTTTCTTGCTTTTTTTTTTCTTCTGTAAGTATTACTGTTTTTGAATTACTTTTTATTCTGATTTGGGTGCTGATTGAAGGATTTTTGCTTGATTTGTCACTTTCTTGCCACTTGTTAGGATGCGTAACCATTGCAACAAGAGACACACTTACAATAAAGAGTAACAAATGGACATTTCTAAGACTCAAATAATACCAAAATTGGGACCCCAAATCCCTGATGAGTTAGGGGCTCGACAGACGGGTTGCGACAAACGACAGCGATACTCATCACACAAGTTGAAATTTTCTCAACTTTCTGGGATCGTGTTGTAGGCCTGCGTGTGCACGATACATGCATGAGTACAAAATTTCACATGCACAATTTTGGCATTTCGCCTAGCAGGAGGAAGACTTGCGATTATCGCTTTGTTGTGCATGTCTCATTGAAAATGAATAGAGGCGATGTCACCTCCCATTTATTGAGCCCCTTAAAAAGTTGTGGATGCAGACGTGAAGCAAAGTGAAGCGAGAAAAAGAAGTTTAAACCTTCTTCCATCAGTCATAATGACGAATGTAAGATCTCTTGTTCATAAGATTGACAAGGCTGGAGGAGCAGTGTGTCNAGAGAAACCAGTAAAATATAAAAATACTGGTAAAAAAAACCTTCAGAGTTCAGGTTGGATTGTTTACAGGTTTGATTGTTCACTTTAATCTACATTTAACAGTTTGGTGTTGAAATTTATTAGTCAGCTGTTGGGGCCACAATGATCTATTTGTCTTATTCAGTGAATTTTTTCAGTTTTGACACGATGCAGAATCCTGCAGTCAGCTACACTGATCTGACTGACTGAAAAACCGTTACACTGGCAAACTGACAGACACAAACTGACACAGATAGAGACAGAATCAGCTGATCAGCTGGAACTTCAGCGCTCTGGGTTTCATCTGGTGCGCATTTTATATTTTGACAGTGTGTGCGGACCTGCGGACCACTTATGCACCCCTGAACATCAGCCCGATCTCTTCTCTCCACCGAGGAAAGCGACGCCGATACAAATTCGCGTTTGCCTTCTCCTTCGGTCACTTTCCTTCTTAGCCAATAGTCCCTCTGCCGAACGTCCAGGAATTTTTTTTTTTTCGTGGTAGGATCCACTTCCCGATAAGTGTCTCTCGGCTGTTTATTTGGATTCTCCGCCATGTCAACCTTCACGTTCTGCAGGCTGCTACGAGACACTGCGTTCTATTTCTTATTATTTTTCTTGTTGTGACATAAAAGACGTAATTTCATGTGCGACAGCGCGGGAATGTCGCAGTCGACACGCAAAGTAAAAATTATATATATTGAAAAATACCGTGAGATGTTTGAGGAGCCGATCGGCTTAATCTGCATTGTGTCATCTCCTCTGATAGTGGCTTGGCTGAAACGGACATCCACGGACATGTAAAAGTTACGCACTCCAGCTTTAAAATCATAATCTAAGAGTCAGGGTTGCAGATTGGAAGTTGATGACCCAATCTTTTTTGACATTTAAGTGTGGTGTCATCAAGATATAAAGGGCTCTTTAAGGGCTAAAGAAAAAAGACTGTAGTTGCATTTGGAAAGATACTTTCATAAAATTATTCAATAGCTTTTAGTTATCAAGGCTTCAGAACTTTCTCTCAAGTGACCTTAGTGCTACTAACCCTTTTAACACTTTTAAGAAGGTCTTAAAACAGTGGTCCTCAACCTTTTTTGCACCACAGACCAGTTTAATATCAAACAATATTTGCACAGACTGGCAAAAAAATAAAATGATACAGCCAGCTTAAAAAAATTGGGGTATTATTCCCATTTAATATACTGGGGTATTATTCCAAAGTTCTAGAACTGCACTGGTGGCAGCTTGTTGGAGTAGCTCTGTGATATTGCCAGCCGTTTTTTTTAAATCTTTTTGAGTGTTTCTTGCTTTTTTTTTTCTTCTGTAAGTATTACTGTTTTTGAATTACTTTTTGTTCTGATTTGGGTGCTGATTTTTGCTTGATTTGTCACTTTCTTGCCACTTGTTAGGATGCGTAACCATTGCAACGAGAGACACACTTACAATAAAGAGTAACAAATGGACATTTCTAAGACTCAAATAATACCAAAATTGGGACCCCAAATCCCTGATGAGTTAGGGGCTTGACAGACGGGTTGCGACAAACGACAGCGATACTCATCACACAAGTTGAAATTTTCTCAACTTTCTGGGATCGTGTTGTAGGCCTGCGTGTGCACGATACATGCATGAGTACAAAATTTCACATGCACAATTTTGGCATTTCGCCTAGCAGGAGGAAGACTTGCGATTATCGCTTTGTCGTGCATGTCTCATTGAAAATGAATAGAGGCGATGTCACCTCCCATTTATTGAGCCCCTTAAAAAGTTGTGGATGCAGACGTGAAGCAAAGTGAAGCGAGAAAAAGAAGTTTAAACCTTCTTCCATCAGTCATAATGACGAATGTAAGATCTCTTGTTCATAAGATTGACAAGGCTGGAGGAGCAGTGTGTCTCTGCCTAGCTTTCATACAATATGGCAGACAGAGACTCGAAGTGGCAATGACAAGGAGGTGGGATGGCGATCCTTTCAAACAAAAAATGGTGTCATCTTGGACATGCTGTTCTGAAGTATCATCTCTGTAATCCAGCTATTGAAGTATTGGCTGTTGGTTTATGTTCATATTATCTACCTAGGGAGTTTTTTAGTTGCAGGTTACATTGCACCATCAGCTAATGTTAACTCTACATTTGATGTCAAACAGTACTGTCAGTCAGACCTCAGAATGCCTCTTTTGTGTGTAAATTACACAGACATTAAATACAGTATGTATTTTATTGAGATTCATAGTCACAAAATTCAAAAATTGTGTAATGGTGGCTCGGAAAACATGGTTGACTGAAACCAGAGGATTCTGAATAGGTAAGTACAAAATTTATTGGAAATTTAGGTTGTAAACAGGTAACTGGAACTGTGAGATCTGCCATGTCCGGAGGCCTGAAGTGTCACAAAGGAGACAGGTAATCAAGTAGTCATGGGGCAGGTTGTGCAAAAGGGCAGGAACTCCAGCGGGCAGGACATGGCAGCAAAAGCTTGTAAAACAAACACACAGGACAACAGGTTGATTTGCCCTGGGGAATGAATGAGTGACTGTGTGTGAGTGAGTGAGTGATGTTTCCCTTTTCATGCAGGAGATGTGTGTGATTCAAAGGCAGGTAATAGGTAGGTATTAAGTAGGATACAGGTAGTTGATAGACAGGTTATAGAAATGGACAGGATCACAGGGGGTTCTGTGGTGTCAGATGAAGTCAAGTCAACAAAGAAATTGTTTGCTCATCTCTCTGGGCAAGCTTTCTATGTACACTGCCAGCCCTCCCTCCAATCACTAACGGCCATGAAAGATTTTCACCACACCTACGACATTAAGAGTTAAATGTTCAGGGATCCTAGTGTTAATAACACTTTTCTCTTCTATGCTGCCAACGTTTGTCAACTGCTTCACCAGAGGGAAAAAACAAAACTAGATTTGTTCTATGCAAATATCAGGGATGCATACAGGTCCTTGGCACAACCTGCTCTTGGCAAGGCAGATCATAATCTTGTTTTTCTATGTTCAGTATTGGCAACATGTGAACAAAAGAACTGTGAGGAGGTGGTCACAGGGAGCTGAAGACACTCTTCAAGGATGTTTTGAGGCTACAGACTGGGATGCACTCTGTGAGCCACATGGAGAGGACATCAATACTAGGACTGAGTGTGTGACTGACTATTTAAACTTGTGTGTGGACACCATCATTCCCACCATTACAGTGAAGTGCTTCACTAATAACAAACCCTGGATCACTAGTGACCTTAAAGAACTACTTCACACGAAAAGGAGAGAGACAAGAGAACTTAAAAGACAAAAGAAATGACTGTGGATTTTAGGAGGAGCAGCATCATGCCTAAACCCATTTCCATCATGGGAGATGAAGTTGTCACGTTCTCGCAAGGAGAGGTACTGACCCAATTGCAGACTCATACACGGACACAAGCTCAGGTGAAAAAAGTGAAAAAGTTTATTTACAAAGGTGAATGTGAAATGAACAACGGGGATGGTTCTCGGGAAGGTCCAGTACTGGGGATGAGATAAACAGTTAATTTCTGAGACACTGCCCCTCAATCTGTCTGGTCACTATGGTAAAATTTTAAAATGCACAATTCCTAGCTCCAGGAGTTTAGCAAAACAATAAAAATCTTGATGTTTTCATCCGTTCTGAACACTGTCGTAGCTTCATGTTTGACCTTTATTTCAACTCCGTAATCCAGTTTGGGTGTGACATTTGGTCCCGGAAGCTATAGCTGCTTATTTATCTCAAGGGTTGTCTTTTTAATCAAAAACACATTAATCTTTTTTGTTCTCAAGTTGTTCTTTTCAGTTTTTATTTTTTTATTCTTACAGTTCCATAAAACGAGTGCTTGTGAAAGGAAGCTCTGTAACATGATGGACTTGATCTACAACTATGCTTTTGCTAATTTGGTAAATGTTGGTTTTATTTGGAGCATTTGCAATTGAGGGGCACACAGTGTGAACATCTGTTATTTGGCTGAAAATGGTTTGATGTTTGGCCTTAAAGTCAAAACCAGTAACCAACAAAGTTATTAATTATATAAAAAATATATCCTTTGCTTCTCAAATGACAAACGCTAGTGTTACTGAGAACAAAAGCACCATAAAACCAACATTAGCTTTTTCCCCTGAAGTAAATGTTGTCTGAGTTCACAGAAGCAAGTACAGAATCACCTCACCTCAAGGAAGTTTGTGACCACTGTCTCCTCCAATCAGAAATATACCGAGAACCCATCCGAGCCAATCCCATCATTTGCCTGTGATTTGTCTTTATGAAACTCCGTGAAAGGGTTAAATGTCACAACCGATAATCTTAGACATGGCTGATGTGATGGACAGGTGGCCAGCAGCAGCTTTTAGGGCGGATTGTGTTCTTATGGAGGCGCCTGACCGCCTCTGACATTTAGTAAGCATTTTGAACGCAGTGACCTCAAGTCACAGGGGAGAGGAGAGGAGTTTCTGTGTTACTTAAGAGATGTCAAGATGGGAAAGACAAGCTGCAAAGTCACTTGACACATTTAGGATGGATGGAGAAGAACAAAAGATTTAACTATGGCAGTGAGAAAAAGTGAGTTAGAGGCTTGTCTGAGGAGGAAAAAAGTGCAAGAATTCAAGAAGACGAAAAATGAGAGGTAATGGAGAAACAAAAAAGATGAGTTTGGGAGATTTATTAGAACGATGCTGGAGAATGTCTTTTAAAAAGTATGTTCTGTTCATGAATCCATCTTGTCAGTTCTTATCTATCCATATGTAAATTATAACCGCCTCTACTTTTATGTTTAGTCTTTTTTGTCATTGGCTTGGTGACAGTACTTTGTCACCGGTCACTGTCACAGGCTTTTAAAGAAGCTGAAGTTTTTCTACAACAAAAAGACAAATCTTACAAAACACACCACAAATATATTGAACCCCATTATTTTAAGCTGTTTAACAATTTTACTGTTAACAACCTAGTCTGATTAGGACATTCTCTGGTGTACTGCACTTTATATTGTAATTGCTCCCCTTGTTTTAGCTTGTTGTTTTTAAAAATATCTTACCAGCTACCTATAGATGATGTCATCATCTGCATATGTTAGGCATCCATACAACTCTCTAGCAGTTCATTAATGTTCAGGTAGAAGAGTAGTAGTTTTTACATTTATATAATTGGTTTGTGTCCAGAAATATTTGTGGTTTTGAAAGACAAAACTTTATGCTAAACAGAAGGTTGAACATAGTGTGTGTTTCTTTTTGGGGATGCATTGATGCTTCATGCATCATAAAGTCAGAAGGGTTGTACTCAGTCGTCCGGGCTTCTTAACACTCTTACAAGGAGGGATAATTTAAATAATGGCGACATGGATAACATGATCTGTCACATCGTTACATTTCCTGATGTGCTTATGTCAATTATACATGTTTAAATTAGAAATAACTTTGCCATCTCTGGTCTGGACAGAATGATCAGTTTTCCATAAACAAACAATGACACAGACTTTCCATCAGACTTCATAGTATATCTACTGATAACTGATTTAATAAAGTGGAACAGTGAGGCACAAAAGTTAAATTCTTCTGTGCAGCTGTTCCCTAAATCTACACCTTTCACCTATCAACAGCATTTCTTTGTTTGTCCTAAACAATTTCTTTGAAAACATTTCAGTTCCTTTGAGATCATACTGACAGTCTAATTGTAAACATATTCTGTAAAGTATTTGGCAAGAGATTGTTTTTAATTATTATTTTAAATCATAAAATTGTAATATTTGTCGGTTCAAGAATACTTCATTGATGCATTGTAGGCAGATTAAGTAAGACTCTCATGACCTCTTATGGAAGATTGATTTAGCATTGATGATGAAGAATTCTTAAAAACATTCCTGATACAGAAGGTGATCAGGATTACCTTCAAAATCTACTCACTTCTTTCTCGGGCCATTTCTGACCTTTTCTGAAAATTTCATCAAAATCCATCCTGAACTGTTTGAGTTATCTTGCAAACAGACTAGCAAACAAATGCTGGTGAAAACATGACCTCCTGGAAGAGGTAACTGTGCTGCAACAGAAGATGTCATAAAAACAACTTGCTCTACAGTGATATCAAATTATTTAAAGGTGTTTCTGGGTCAACATTTAGTTCTGTCTGTGTGTACTCATACAGACCTCTGCAATCCTCAGTGTCTGTCACTATAATAAGAGCAATGGGGGCTGAATCTAATGTGACGTTCCTTTGGGGTGGACATCGAAATTGATGAGACCATTAGGGATCTGTTAGAGTCCCATCATATTTCAGCTCTTCTCCTCAGTTTAGCCAAGTGTCTTCCACAGAAACATGGTTCAGAGTCTCCCTTGGTACTAAACCCTTCAGGTCTATTGTCTGGGTTGTGTGTATTTTGTATTTTTTTCTCCAAACAGAATAATGCAATAGGTCAAATATTTCATTGAACAATGCTAAAGCAAAATCAGGAACATTATAAGTAAAAAAAAAAAACAAGCATAGGTATAAATAACGCTACAAAACAGGGTAAGTAAGCTTGAACCAAGACCTTTGAACCAAGAGATTTGATATGCCTTTTTATGTTGACAACCTTGTAGTTTATGAACTAAAATGTATGACAGGAAATTGTTTAGCCTCATTATACAAGTTGGAAAAACCCTACCTCATTGTCCATTGGACTGAACTGTGTTAGGCTGACCCATCACTCAGTACGTTTCCATGCACATCTAAACAAAGCTATTCGCGGAAACCGAACCAATGGATTAACCCCCTGTTGAGAGCTCGACCCGAGTTTACATGTCACTCTGAGAAGTGAATTATTGAAAAAAAGTGCACTCACCACCACTCCCGTATGAGGTGACAAGCACCTCTTCATGTGGCATTACTTCCGGTTCACGTCACATGAAGTACCAAGTGAAGCAAACGGAGTAAAAATGGTTGAAAACAACGCTGCAGAACAGTACATTCGTTATAAACTGTACTGTTGGATGCTATTACACATCAGATGCACATAGAGTCTTGTGGCAATTATTGATTTCAGCTTCTGTATCGTGTCATTTCCTGAAAGGGCGGTGCTTAGCTCCAGTTAGCGCTGCCTTTCAAAAGGGCCATTTAGATGCAGAGAAATTAGAATTTCCAATTGCACTATCTGGGTAGCTTAGTCAGATTTTTCAAAGTCAAGATAAGGTGTTTTCTTGCTGCATGTAAATTACTGAGTATTGCGATGGACAGTCTTCCCCAAAATATAGATTTGTATGGATGCCATCATAGTGCTTTGTAGTCCATTGGCTCAAAAGAAGCATGCTCACTCAGTGGAATGGGTAATTTAAGCAGCTATTTCATGTTTCGGATTGTCTGCTTAGACAGGATCCTGTGGAAGAGTACACAATGCTTCTACACATCTCCAGCAACTCTGGCTGTCCCTTAATGCCTGTATGCCCTTGAGAAAGAGCAGTTTACCATGGTCATTATTTCAGTCTAGACTGATACTGTGCTCTGGAAGGGCAAACACCATTGGACTAGATGTTGAGTGCCAACGGCTTAATAGTATTGAATAAATTTGAAATCCCCAGCTTATTGTGGTTGACTTCCCATTGTAGTTATGTGTTTAGATGTATGTAAAGGAGGATTATTTCATGGGGATCCAATCCTATTGAATAGTTTTAATATTTTAGCTGAATTCTAACTTGGAGTACTTTGGGATTATAAATGAACTCAGGTGCAAATGTGATGTTTTAAACATTGACTTTCCCCTTAAGTGATAAGAACATGTCTGATTTCAATAGGTGGGTCAGTGCTGACTTTAAAAACATACTCTTACAATGACATTAACTCTTATCCTCCTGGGATGCTGTGCCTCTGACTCAAAATGTCTTATGTCTGTAACAGTGTCTAAAAAGGAGGGGCATGCTTTTAATTTTGACCAAACTACGTTGTAACTTTACAGGGGAAAATGCAGATTTATTTTGAAACGGCACCAACGAATTTTCTGAATTTTATAACATGTGCATTACTTTTTTTTAAAACTATAGCACGAAGGGGAAAAGAAAAAGAAAAAAATGGAGTTGCATTTCCTCGAAGTGTCATCTGCAGTTAGGAAGGATTATTGAAGGGAAGCCTGAAAAGTGTCAACAACTTTTAATAGTGACATGTAAGATTGAATAAGACACATTCTAGAACAAATGACGTCTTCTTTCACAGTCATCTTTATCTTAACTTTTACCTCGACTGTTTATTCAAAGAATAAGCTGAACTTTTCTTTTTTTTAAAAAAATTGTCGATATTGGCATAGCATTTAAAAGAAAAGCTAATTTTTGACAAATTACATAAGTTAACATGAATTTTAATTTCATTTTATTTTTGTTGGGGCGTCAGAACAACCTGCTACAGTTGTCTTAATTTTGTAAATAAGCCTCATAGTCTGACGTCAATAGCGTTTTTTTAAAAGAACTAGGAAACCCAAAGTGGGAAAAGAAGTCTTGTTCTTCTTTATGTTGACACCCAGGACTATTCATAACCTGGTTTGCTGAGGATCCATGCACATGTTGAGTGCTCCTCATCCTTGAAGTTTCTCCAATAGTATGAACAAGCCTTTTCTTTGCAACTCCTTGCTGGCTTCACCCCCTCCCTTCCATCCTAAATATGAGTTGTGCGAAAGCAGTTGCTGCAGAAAGCATCAGCATTCACTCACATCTGATCGCAAGCACTAAGAAGGAGGAGGGAAGGGATGAGAAGGCGAGGAGTAGAGACAGACTGGGCCTCAGCCAGTGAGCAATGATTCAGTATGTGGGAAGGAGTGTGGGAATGTAGGGAACACAAAAGAAATCCTGCCAAGTCATTCTGGCGTAGGATGCTGTCGTCACCTCCTGGCCTCACAGGAATACACTGCAGAACTGGATCTACTTTGTCAAAGCAGGGTGATATAATGGGATGTAATTGTGTGGGAGAGGAAGTGCATTCTTACAAAATAAGTGTGAACTAATTCATGCATTTTTACTTACTCATTGGTAAGATTAAGCAAATTTCAAATGACACTTATAAACCTGATATAACTTGTCTTTTCAGTAGCAACATAGTTGCCTGAGAGAGATCCATTTAAATAGTTCATGTTCAGACAAACAAAACACTACTTTTTAATACATTTTTGCTAAGAAGACATGCTTTTAATATCAATGTGTTAATCAAAAACAGATTTATCAGTCATTCTTACACTCCTGAAAACTGCAGCTGTCTCCCTCTTACGTTTTCAGGCTTTTAGCATGGAGTGCACTTCTCTAGTCGTACAGTGTTACAGTCATTCACTGAAAATGAAAAGTAGCTCTTGACAAAAAAAAAGTCAATCAATCTCCAGAAACTGTTGGAAAATGATTTTTAGAGACTATGCAACCCATTGAATTCTAATCTCAGCAGAAATATTGTGTGGAAACATTGCAGGTTCTTTTCAGTAGACAGCAGAATTTTGTTGCCTTGAGATGAAGCTGCGTGCAAGCTCAGAACGAAGGATCTGTGGGTCAGTGTTTTTAGTATCCAAAGCCAGAGCCAGGCTCTTGCCACATTTGTGCTTTAGATGTGATTATAGTTATGCGCCCCCAAGTGCACACTTGCAGTGATGACATGGGTAGGGGGGCACTCAGTATACATCCGTAATGCTATCAAATTCAAAATAAGCTAATCTTTTCCATTTGAAATGGTAAAATGTCTCCGTTTCAATGTCTGATATGTTGATTTTGTTTGATTGGGAATAAAATATGTTTGAGTTTTGCAAATTTTTGCATTGTTTGTATACAGCATCCCAAAACTATAATAATTGGGGTTGTATTTGACTCTTTAGATCAGCAGCAAGTTTCCGTGGGCATCCTACCATGTACGTCCACAATCGCACCACACCCACAAAACTCTTATACCTAATCATGGTGCAGCTACATGGCAAAGGTTCATGCTAGGCTAGCTTGACCCTATCATTATGGGTATCACATCTCAGTCAGGTTGTTTGCTTTCTGCTTTTTACCTGAAAGGTGAATGAAGGTCAGCTGAGTGTTGCATGTTTTTTGCAGGAAAATGGTAAGAGTGTGGTATGATCCTTTGCAGGTTCCAGGCCATGTGTTGCCTTCATGCTTCTCCACTCTCCACCTGGGAAACCAACACTCTGCCATCATGATAATAAACCACCATGATCTTAGTATGGAGTTTTTGTGCATTCTCAGAAATCATTGTTGACCTTTTAAAACTTGTCACGCTCTGTCACTTATAATGAGAACCCTGCAGAGACCACCTGGGTTCTGGCAGAACTTCCATCATAGCTGGGTCTTTCTTCAGTGTGGATGGGGTGTTTTCAGTCTTTGCCCAATGGTAGATCAGTTGCTAGAAAGTGAAGAAGCTTCACTAGAACAACACCGTCAATTCAAGAGTTTAAAGTGCCTGTTTCTAATGACAGGCTGAAATAGCTTTTCTAAGAATGATCCTTATAGCAAGGAATATCACACAAAACCATGCAATACAAAAGACAATTTCCTAAAATATACCCCTCTCCTCGATTGATTCGCAGTGAACCGTGCTCTCATATGTCTGGCCCACAGTGCAGTTAGTCTCAAAGCTGAGCTGTGTGGCAGGCGTCTGTCATTTCTCAGGCAATGTGTTTGGCCCCAAGCCAGCAAGCTGGCAGCTGCCTTTGTGTGTCGTGACCACTTGAAGCTGGAGATTTTACCAGAAGATGTGTGTGTGTGTGTGTGCACAAACACTTGGGTGCATATTTGCACACACAGACACACACTGTGAAACGGACAAACACACGCACTAACAAATTGCCAGCAAATTTGTATAATTATGCTCCTGACACTGCCTCTCAGTTTGCCCTCTCAAACTGGCTCTCAGAATACCTAATCAGTTAGCTTGTATGTGCCGACAGACACGCACACAAACACACAGCAAATTTATGCAACATACATTAACATGTAGCATGGATGTAAAAACAAATGAATGCATATTTATCCACTGGGAAACATTTGTTTTCTATAAACATAAAAGGCAGAAACAAATAGACAACGATAACAGTTTGTTTATTGTAAGATGATGATGATGTTTCTGGAAAGCAGAAATAGACATGCACTCTGTGCATTGATTTAGCTACAATATGCTGCCTGTTTGTTACATAAAAGGAACGCTCATGAAAAATCGTGTTTCTGTTAGACTCTCTTGAGTCTGTACAAACTGAACATGCACAATTTAATTATCTACTGTCCACATTTAATCATATCTGCACAAATTCATGCAATCCTAATGCAAATTGTGCTCATATACATCTAGTAACATTCTGTGGATCCTCTGAAAGTTCCTTGTTTTTTCATTCAAACGTTTTTTGATCATGCTGGCATAACTAAGCTGATGCCTCAGCCAAAAGTAATTTAGTTTTTACATAATAACTCATGTTGACCTTAATTAATAGATGAATAATGGTGGCTGTTAAGTTTTTAACACATTTAAGGTCTTACGTGTAACTATTTCTCTTTGCAGAAATGTTACACTGTATTTTCAACATGGTTTAGTTATGTGCAAGTTCTGCATTTTGTTTTTGTTATATAAGAAAAAAAAAAACATTTTACATCTACTGACATTAATTGCACATTTCTGTGTTGGGAGCAAAAACAGTCACCAACAAACCTCGAGGGCAGATGAAGCATTTTTATTATAATCTAACCTTAATTTATTCAGGAAATCTAAATGAGTTTTATTTATCTTGAAAAAGAAAAAGCAAAGTTATTCTGTTGAACTAAAACGATTTTTAGAGCAAAGAAAAAAATTACCATGGACTTTATGTTTATATATGTTAAATGTTTTCTGTTCCATATTTTCAACAGTAACGGGGAGATTCACATTAAAATACTTTACGTAAGGTTTGGAGAGAGTGAAAGTCGAAGTAGACTAAAGAAATGGATCAGCGAGTCCGAGTGTAATAGAGAGGACGTCAGACAGGAAGTCCAAAGTAAACATATACAACTTTTTCTCCTCCCACGTGAATGGATTTTTGTGCTGAAGGGTGTCTTGAAACCTTCAACTGTGTCTCAAACCACTGTGCAGAATCAAAAAGATCACTGGAGGAATTGAATGACCTTGAAATAGCAAGCTGGAAAACCAAGGTTGGACATTATCATTCCATAGGAAGATGGATGAAAGAACAGATGATGAAAAAGGAATGAGAAGATGAATGGATATCCATGGTTAAGGACGAAAGGGTTTATAACCTCTCATTAAACCCAGGTCTGATGGATGGATGAAAGGAGGAGGTGGCGAGAGATAATGAAAACAGGAGAATTACGGTTGACTCTTAGCCCTCATGTGTCCCGTGGGTGTCGAGGAGAAGGGTCTGAATGAATGACATAAAAGCTTCTTTGGTTTGACAATCTAATCTTGACTCCTCCGACCAATAGAAGTGGTAAATAATCCCCTCAAAGTTTTGCATAATTTGTAAGTGGGGTTTAAGAGGACAGTGATTTCCATCTTTCTCCAACATGTTTCCTTTCTGTTTTTGTCATTGTCTTTTTTATGTCCTGTTCCTCTAAGATTTGCTTCTTTCTCTTTGCAGAATAACTTTCTGCCACCTGCCATTCCAGAGTAAGTGGCTGTACATTGGCACAGAACGAGGAAATATCCTCATTGTCAACGTGGAGTCCTTCATGCTCTCAGGCTACGTCATCATGTGGAACAAAGCCATTGAACTGTGAGTGGCCCTGACCTCTTTTTTACCCTCTGATGATTCCATGCAACAAATGTCTGTCTCTGTCTTTGCTTCATTTATATTTCTCTTTGATGCCCTGTTTAATATTAAAATATAAAATTTTAATATTTCATGTATATGTAAATCTGGTTGGAAGAAAAAAACAATTTGAACTTTGATCTACTGCAGTTACACATAGATGATTAGATAGATGATTGATACATGATTAAATTGAGTTTGGTGATGTTTGTATCTTGAATTTTTAACAGGGAGCTTTTAGACACTTCTGTTCGGCCGTGTGGAGTTCCTCAGGGCTCTATTGTTGGGCCTGTACTGTTCTTGTTGGACATATTTCCTCAAGGACATACTATTAGTCGATTAAACATTTTTACCACATTTACATAAATGACATTCTGTCCAATTTAATGGCCCTGAGTTACTGAGCATAAATTGTCAAATTAACTTGAATAAGCTTGCCACACATCTATCTTCACTCTAAAGAAACAGGATATCTACCTATTGACTCAAAAAACATTGTTCCTCAGATTTAGAAGCTAATTTTTCTTTCAGGCTCAGATGTCTAGTGATTACCAACTGCATGGTGCCACAGCTGGTTTGCACTGTTGCCTCGCAGCAGGAAGGTCACAGGTCTGAAGCCCAGCTGGAGCTTTTCTGAACAGTTTGCATGTTCTCCTAGTGCATGCATGTGTGTTCTAAAGGTACTTCAGCAGTTTAGAAACAGTCAAGAAAACTTGCTTGTTAGAAACATTTTAATTTACATCAGGTGTAAGTTGTACCATGTTTCAGATAGGGGATCTGTCTGTTGTGTACAATACCCCTTGTCCAATAAACTCTGGAGATGGCACCAGATCTACCAAGGCCCTGCACAAGCAGGTATAGAAAATGGGTGCATGTCAAGTCAGAGACCCAGGTGTGCGTGTGTGTGTGCACGATTATCTAAAACCACTGTTTTCACTTTTCTTATTTCTACACTCACATCTTCTTCGATTACTGTTTAACGCTTTTGATTTTTCTCAACAAAAACACCTTTTTTTCCCCCAAAATTATTCAAATCACTAGAGCAAGGCTTCTAAACCAAACAAACATGCAGCTCCTGCTTTATTGTCTCGTCAAATTTATTTTCAAATTCAACAATGACTTTGGTTCTGAAAGCCTTACACTTTATTTTGCACTCTGGGGTCATTTAACTAGAAATTGTTAATGGTTCCTCAGACCTGATTAAAACCCAGGTAGATTGCAGCAAATATATGGAAGGCTTTTTATTAATATAATTTTATAGTTCAAACTTTTGTGATATGCTTCTTTTCTAAGTATCTATCACATTTTAGATCTGATTATTGTTGTGGATATATATTGTATATATATATATATATCTTTTACGGTTTCACTTATTTTATTAGGTAATTTATTATTAGCATCTAAATAAGGTGCTGTATACATAAACTTTTAACTTTACTATTGTTGGCAGCAATAAAATATGTATATTATTATGGTCTGTCTACTCAATTCTCAAACCGAACTGGGAAATGTAATCATTGTTTTTACCTTCAAATTTATTTATTTATTTATTTTTTTTTAGGAAGACGTGGGTCATTTATAAGTCAATCATCTCAACGCACAGTATCAGATCTCTGGTAGTGAGCGACTCATCTCTTTGCTGTTTCAATAGACCTGTCAGCTTGACAGGCTCCTTTTAGGCTTCCTGCTGCAGAGACTTAAATTATTCACTGGAGCATTTTGCTTCACACTTTTCCCTCATCCTCTTCTAGCATGAGAGAGTATATGCATGTACATATTTGTGTGTATGTGTGGAGACAGAGGGGTAAAAAGGAGGAGAGAGTGGGAGGAACAGGTGTCTGCTGAGATCAGTGTATGGTACACACAGACGTCTCGTCTCGTAGACAGAGCTGCAGGGAAGAAAAGACGAGAGTGAGCTGGGTGGGGAGGACAAGAGGAGGGGAGGAAGGAGAGGATGACAGAGGGGAGAGGACTAGAATGGATGAGATGGGGCTTTAGCCTGAGGAAAAGGACATGCAGAGCGGCAGAGTGATGGAGGAGACAGATGAAGTTGTGATGGAGGGTTAACAGCAGGTAACAGAGGGCAAAGCAGATGAAAGTAGTTGCAAATATAAGTGAGAACAGAGATGGAGAAGGTTTCCAGTTAAAGGAAAAAAAAGGACAGACGCTAAGGAGTGATGGTGAGACGGAGTAAATCTGAAGTGTAGATAGAAACTGTGGACAAAATGATGAGCTTTAACTTTCACATTTCTTAGCTAAACTTTCTGTTTCACATTCATGACACACTTTTAGTTTGTTTGAACTTTTAGTTAAAACTTTGACCACTTGGAGATCTCTGTGTGGACTTGGGGGGGGACTTAAGACCCTCTGGTGTGGAAAGATATATTTGAAATTATTTGAAATGCAGAGCAAGCATGACTTAACCATTCAATCCAAATGTTTTGTTGAACTAATGAACTGCGTTTACAAAAACACCCAAACTGCCGTAAAATTTCAAATGCATGGTCTGTATTTACTGGAAACTACAAGCATGCTTTAATATATTTGCACTATTACTTTGTGAATACTAGCCATCCAAAATATAACAAACAAAAACATTTTTCTTTAGATTTATATTAGGGATGCACCGATACCAAAACTGGTATTGGGTCATGGGGTCGATACATTCTAATGTACTAGCATCAGTATTGATTGGTTAATCGATACTGATACTTAAAATGTGGAAATTCTGTCATATTTTCACAGAAAATTGTTATTTTTCACTTGAAATTTTAGTTTTGTGCTCATTTGTATTAATATATTTTTTTTATTGAGTTCACAATCATGTGTTGTAACAAGCAGAGAAGAAAATAAAATCTGTTTTCCAAATCATTGTATTCAGTACTCAGATCAGATGCTAAAGGAATATCTAACATGAAATACCTTGATATTAACCTAACTTTGATTCATATTAACTTGATTTAACCGGAATAAAATCTGCTCAGTTTTTTTAAAACTACCTCTGTATTTGATAAGGAAACATCTTTTCTTCTTCAGATTAACATTTTATTCATCTTCTTCTAACACTATCTGCTGATAAATTAGGCTTAATAACACACATGATCTACATTTCCTTTCCTAAAACCCCTAATAGTCTTTTATTTCTGTCCAAAATGTTGCTCTGCACATTTCTTTTTGGTTCCTTCATCTCTATCTGAGGAGTATTATGTCTTCTAAGATGGCAGCAGTGCCACAAATGATTCTCTGATTGTTTCAGAAACATTGGGTTTGCATATTTATTTCCAGTGCATGTCCGCGGTTTGCTTTGAAGCAGATCAGAGAGGTGTGAGCAAAGTGTCTTATTGTCTTTCTCCTTGTGTCTGAGCGCCAGCTGTGGGGTTAGCGGGGTTGGCGTCCAGATACAAAAGCTTCTTTACTGCGTGTTTTCTGCGTGTGATGCTGTCATCAGATAAAACCAGTACATGTTCTAAACCAGTGTTTCCCAGTCCCAGTCCTCGGGTCCCACTGACCTGCATGTTTTAGATGTTTCCCAGCTTTAACGCACCTGTTTTGAATTGATAGCTGATTAGCAGATTTCTGCTGAGCTTGAACACGCTGAGGTGGAAATGCTGTCGTTTGAAGCAGGTGTGTTTCAACATGAAAACACCTAAAACATACAAGTGACATTGGTTTAATCTGCTGGAACATTTCGGTGGTATATATGTATGTGGTGTTTATTAATATTTCTTCAGTATTTCATGTAATATTCTGCTCAGTGTGCGTTTTTTTCTTCTTTCATGTTTTTCTTTTTTTTTTTTGGAATTTGCTAATAAGGCTGGGATGTTGTGTATTCTTGGGGTCATTGTCCCTTGGGCCCTTCTATTTGGAGACGACCAGTAGTTGCTGTGCCAGTGGCCCCAGGCCTGACCCGGGCCCAGCACTCTGTGTGTATGACTCACACCTTCATTCCCACGCGACTGTTCTGGAAACACACGGATAAAACAAACATCTAACCTACACCAGTCACACCATACAGTAGTTTAGTAAACATAGCAACTGGCACATGTGAGTCCATGTCAGGTTACACAATGGTGCATGTTTTCTGCACAGATTCACTTCACAGTAAATGTAAAGGTGTTTACATGTATGTGGTGTGGTGTTCAGTTTGATTCAGCCAAATGGTCAGTGGGAGCTGAGGAAGGGTGGTAAATGTTCACAGCTTACTGCGACACACAGTTCACGTTAACATGTTGTCTTGAGGCATCTCTTGTTCCGCTCCACTTTTGTTTTTTGCCATTCTCCAAGTCACAGGCCTGAAGCTATTGCAAATGTGTGGATGTTTTTTATGTTTCTGGTTCTTGAACTGCATTTGTGAGGGCTTTATGGGAAGATTTACAGACTCGTTTGTCCTGATTATAATTGCAGAGCTTCTGATTGTTGGATGTTATGAATTTTTGAAACAGGTAAATGAACTGTGTTTATATGGGACTTTTTCTTAGTTTTATAAACCACTTAAAGTGCTTTTACACTACAACAAAATAGTATATTGACACACAATTCCCTGACTAGGGGCAGCAGGGAGATTATTAACTTAACCTTTGGTGTGATGTTGGAATCTGGAATTAAACTGACATCCTCTGAATTGACAGACAATACTCCTTAGCCTCTGACATCTATCCATCAATTGGATGGATGAGGTTTTTGGTGAATGTCAGAGATCTACACTCACCAGCCACTTTATTAGGTACACCATGCTAGTAATGGGTTGGACCCCCTTTTGCCTTCAGAACTGCCTCAATTCTTCGTGGCATAGATTCAACAAGGTGCTGGAAGCATTCCTCAGAGAGTTTGGTCCATATTGACATGATGGCATCACACAGTTGGCGCAGATTTGTTGGCTGCACATCCATGATGCGAATCAGGCAACGTTTTTCCAATCTTCTATTGTCCAATTTCGATGAGCTTGTGCAAATTGTAGCCTCAGTTTCCTGTTCTTAGCTGAAAGGAGTGGCACCCGGCGTGGTCTTCTGCTGCTGTAGCCCATCTGCCTCAAAGTTCGACGTACTGTGCGTTCAGAGATGCTCTTCTGCCTACCTTGGTTGTCACGAGTGGTTATTTGAGTCACTGTTGCCTTTCTATCAGCTCGAACCAGTCTGGCCATTCTCCTCTGACCTCTGGCATCAACAAGGCATTTCCGCCCACAGAACTGCCGCTCACTGGATATTTTTTCTTTTTCGAACCATTCTCTGTAAATCCTAGAGATGGTTGTGCGTGAAAATCCCAGTAGATCAGCAGTTTCTGAAATACTCAGACCAGCCATTCTGGCACCAACAACCATGCCACGTTCAAAGTCACTCAAATCACCTTTCTTCCCCATACTGATGCTCGGTTTAAACTGCAGGAGATTGTCTTGACCATGTGTACATGCCTAAATGCACTGAGCTGCCGCCATGTGATTGGCTGATTAGAAATTAAATGTTAACGAGCAGTTGGACAGGTGTACCTAATAAAGTGGCCGGTGAGTGTATATCTGAAATTGAACTTTTTTGATGAAGCCTTTATTTTCTCTTTCAGTATTTTGTCTTAAATAAATTGATTTTCAGTTGGAATCACACAGAAACTGGAACGGGCAACTTGTTTGAAATGTTAAAAATTCCATCGACATGCCAGAAAGAGCCCTGTGACTCACTCGAAGAAATTGACAACCGTCACAAAACTTTTGGAGCCATTTTGGAAGCTCCCCTGCAAAAGCTGTTAAAAATGTTATGCGTGCTCTTACTGACGTACCTGCATTCCAGTCCAGAGGTGCCAGTACAATAACGATGACTATAAAACATGAGCTGCAGAATGAAACTGATTAACAAACCCAATCTATGAGGTCACATGTTGGTGAACTGCAAATGTGCTGTTTAAATCACACTGCTACAGAGACGAAGCCCACCTGCCCTGGCGAGTGTTACCTGCAGTGACACCAGATGTTTAGATCGTCATCTCTCTGTGAGTTCTTGGCTGAGTGTTTCTGTTTATATTTACCAAATATCAGCTAGTTTATTCATGCACACACAACAAAAATTCAAACTTTTTTTATACAAATTTCCCTTGTTTAGATATGATTAAATGGGATGGGGGGGGGGTGTCTTTACAAAGCAGATGCTCTAAACTTAAAGGAGTCATTGCTTTTCCCATTGCTAAAAAATCCTGAACCACCATCAATTGCCTCACCGTGCTCCTGCGTTTGCTTGCAACGCACACGAGAGTAATAGTCCATTTTCTTTAATGCACTAAAAGTACAGCTACGTAAGGGGGAATGCTAAAGGATTGATTTGGTACAGCACCAGATTTATAAAAGATGAGTGGCTGAACCAAAGGTACCAAGGTTATATTTGCTGTCGGGTGTTCAGTTTAACTCCAGCAGTCACCTCTGATGGGAGCATGTGCTCATGTGTGAAATGAAAAAACCCTCCGTCAGTAGCTGAGAGACTTGAATGTGATGAATGTGAAAGATACGATGAGATTAATAGCATGCATGGACACATACAGTTTGCATACTGCCAGGCATGTCATGACAGTGTCCATGTGGGTCTGTGTGTTTCTGGCAGATGGTTTTTGGGGAGCCAATGTGCACTCTGCCCATCCTGCCTCTGTTGCCATGGTGATTCCTTTATCTCAAAACCTGAATGTGTATTTGGGGACTTGGTAAAAAATGTTCAGAACAGATTTGTGTGTACTGCAAATAATGTCTTTTTTAAAAATGTTTTCATAAGGTGTTTTAAAGAATATTGCATATTCTAGAACAGAATGGAGTCGAACATGAAAGGTGGATTTTCACTGTTATGCTTCTGAGGGTAGTGTTTACAAATGAGGAAGGTATTAAGATGTGTCTTAATTATGCTGACATGCAGATGTGTGTGACTGCGGATGTGCGTGCTGGTGTGGATAGGTTTTAGCTCACAGTCGGGCAGTGAAGGGGGGGATTAGATAAATCAACAGATCCGGCTGCAGCAGAGCTTAGGTAATAAGGCTTCAGAACTAACCGGCTAAATATAGAGACAACTGACTGCCCGCCGTTACTGCCTAATAACCACACACACACACACCGTTGAACACTCTTTCCTTCTTTTGCCCGTTGATTATATTTATAGATTTATGCAAATACACAGAACTGAATTGAACAAAAAGAACACTCATTCTTTGTCAGTCAAATTCTATTTACAATGTGTTCTCAGAGAAGTGCCTTTCTAAAGTGCCCTTGACTTTCAGACCATACAATGAGAAATAAAAAAAACCTGTGTAGGCATTGATAAAACATAGGTCAGAGCAAAGTCTTCACCTTACCTCTGTTTTGCATTGCTTATATTTTAGCACTTCCTCCTCTTCTCTTTGTTTGACATCCCTGTCCTTACACAGTTTTAGAATTGGGTTTTCGCTGCAGCAACCACTTTTTTTTTTCAGCTGTGACCTTCTTATCTCATCCCCTAAAGGCAGGGCAGGTTTGGAGATTCTCTTGCTATGTGGTAAATGGTAAAAAGGAGATTTAATGGAAGGATGTCTGCAAAACAAGGCATAGACAGGTTGGGGAGAAGCAGGTGAAGCCCAACATTTTGAACTTTCTTGCCTGACATGCAAATAAACATATACTTGTTTGGATAGAAGTACAATTCAAATGCATTTCCGGGGGGCTTTAATTTAATTATCTTTCTAAATAATGTTCTTTACCAGGCCGGCATATGCTTAGAAATCTAGCATTAACTCATAAGATCATTGGTGCATTCCATTAGTGTGCTAACATTTTTCAAATTTTCATCACCTCAAAATCCAATATGGCTGCCTCACACATAATCCGAATTGACAGCAGCAGTGATATTTAAATTTCTATTTGTTTGTTTTAAGAAAAAGTTGCAGACATTGTATTTTACAACTTCTGTTGTTCAATAAAATGCAAATAAATCTAATGACTTATTTTTCTAATGGAAGTCAGCCTGGTCACTGAGCAGCTATTAGTAAATCCCAATGGTTTTGTCATTTGGAACTTGAACACAGTTTGGTTGGATGTGACATCATTCCTAAATTGGAGTTCTGTCTTTCAGGGTAAATGAAACGCAACAAATGGCTCTAAATAGGCCTACATGGCTAATTAGCATGAACAACACTGAGCTCAAAGCTAATTAGCTCATCATTTCACTAGCATAATACCAAAAATGTATCAATTGATATTTTTAAACATGTGTAAACACAAACTTTTTACATGGCACAGAATTTAAATGTATATAGGATGTCTCATAGGGCTTACATGCTAACATACTAGTAGCATCCCTACTATTAGCTAGAGTGATGAAATTGTTATTTTTTTGCCATTAGCTGATACATAACACTCCCTTTAATCTAGGGTGATCAGACGTCCTACTTTACCTGGACATGTCCTTGTTTTAACGCCCAAAAAAACGTCCGGGCGGACTTTCAAAATTTCTCCGAAATGTCCAGGATTTTACTCTAACCCTCAGAAGCTGGTGTTAGGTTCCTCCTTTGCATGTCATTCACTCCATCACTGGTCAGACACTATGTCAATATGCGTAAGCAGGCACAGTACAAATGATAACAGTAGTTGGCAGCGAGGGAAGAATGTCACCTGATCTCAAACACTAAAGAGTGTTAATGCAGCCTAATACAATTCAAATGTAATGTTACCCTAAAAAAATACAATCCTTTTGTGATTTTGCTCTCAATTCAGTTGTCCTACTTTTTTAAAACCATAACATGGCCACCCTATTTAATTTGCGTTTACTGCTCATTCAGTTTTAGAAAACAAAGACTTATAAAATAATCTGAGCTGATTTCTTTCTTGGTTTTCTTAGTGAGGAATTTGCAAACACCTGGTTTGTGATCAGGTTGTATCAACCTAAAAACCTGTTTCTTTTTGTACATGTCTTTGTCTTTCATAAGGTCCTCCAAGGCACACCCTGGGCCCGTTGTACACATCAGTGATAACCCAATGGATGAGGGAAAGGTAAAAATTAATTTCATTTATCATGTTCATGTACAGACAATTCTTTTGCTGGTTTATTGTTTTTACATTAAAAATATATTGTGCTGCTTTTTGATCTGCAAAAGAAGCGATTACATGCTTTTATTAAAGATTTCTAGGGGTTATTTTTGTTTGAAACGCAAATGTGACACAATAGAACTTCAAAGAACTCAAGCTGACTGAGACTGAGGTTGTGTTTCCATAAATAGGATGTTGCATTATTATTTTTTTACATATCACATTTTGAATTTATTTTCCTCCATCAGACACGAGTAGCAGTTTTCCTCCTGAGCTACTGTAGACGTTTTTTCCCACTTGTATCCTGCTGTGCAAGATATCAAGTGTATTACTTTAGTTTCTGCCCATCATTGGATTTGTTCTGTGTGCCCCCCCACCACCCTCTCCCCTCTCTGATCTCTTCCACCAGTCTAACTGAATGCTTGTTGCTCTTCCTCTGCAGCTTATAATTGGATTTGAGTCAGGGATTGTGGTCCTGTGGGATCTGAAATCAAAGAAGGCAGACTACCGCTACACTTATGATGAGGTAGGCAAAGCTCCCTGTTTTATTTATTTCATTTTCAGTCATTCCTGTGACTTTTGATCTGCATTAAAAGGTTTTGTTGTATCTTTTGGAACCTGGAAATTAAATCAAATATTCATAAGCTTAACATTAAGCAGCTGTGCAAGTCCGTGTTTGTGTGTCAGATTTTGAGTTTGTCATATTGTGATACAAGTGGCAGGGGCTGTTGGTTAAGTATGTGGTTAAAGTGTCTCTTACATACTCAAGCCTCAATAAAACATTTAGAAGCATTATAACTTTGCTTAAATAATCATTTGTGTTGTTTGATACTTTTAAGGCCAGTATGAATGCTTTTGAGCTTCTGCCGAGTCTCAATTTTAAAACTGGAAGTGACGAATAGCAGGAAAGAAGCTCTTTGTTTACATCTTACATGGACATTGAAAATTACTTCTTAGCTTCTGTTTTCATTGATAAAAAGATGTATAGCCAATGGTTGTAGCAGCACTACTTTCCTTATCGCA
This sequence comes from Pachypanchax playfairii, assembly GCA_006937955.1. Lineage (NCBI taxonomy): Eukaryota > Metazoa > Chordata > Actinopteri > Cyprinodontiformes > Aplocheilidae > Pachypanchax > Pachypanchax playfairii. The sequence continues at coordinate 547,525 of SSNP01000027.1, forward strand.
GTTCCCTATCGCAGACCCATTTTCATGCATCAGAGTCACAAGTTAAATACTAAATATCATTTTGTTGAACAACACAAACTGTAATCAAGCACTGCACAGGAAAAAAAAGGCAGTGAGTGGTATGCACAATGAAAATTGCAGAAATCTGCAATTTGAATGTCACACATGGAATTCTGAGCTGAGAATTGTGTGAATGTTATAAATGAAAATGGACTGGAGTTTGAAATGAGCTGCAGCTGTCAGATCAACAGGATTTTTCTGTGCACTCTGAAATGAGCTGCTGTTGTGAGGGTGTATCATGATTGTTAATCTTTTCACAGCTGTCACCACATACACACTTGCACATTTAGTTGTAATAATTGAAGCCCACAAAAGAAAAAACAGATAATCAGGGAGAAGAATACTCTGTCACTCACCATACTACACTTATTGATTTGCATCATACCACAAGCTCTTATTACATTTCTGCACGACAGCAAGTGTCAGTACTTTCACTTCATCTCCATTGGTTCCAGCTCAGTCCTTTCAAGCAACAGTCTTCTTCTCAAACTCAGTTGCTGGAGGTCTACTGTTAGCCACCAAGACACTCTCATCAGCAAATGTGGAGCTCCTCCCTCCTGCTGGCCTGTTGCTGCTTGCAGTTGCACAGTCTTCCACGCCGGCTACTGAGTACTTGCTCAGTATTGTCAGTTCACACACTCAATCACGTGTGAACCATGAAAAGGCCTTACCGTCGCTCCATTACAACGCAGGGACTGATACACTTACGATATCACCGTAGTCGCGCACACAAATTAGAATCAAACTAACTTCATGAGAGATTTCTCTGTTGATTTTGGTCTCTTTTCTTTCCATGTGTCATCTTCTTCTCTTATCTGGATGTTTATTTGTAACATTCGTTTGCATCCACAATGACACTGACTGTATTTAGTCGGCAGAGCTTGAAGCCTTTGGAACAGATTTTGGCTCAAACATACACAGCTGTGCACCACAGAACTGGTTCTCTTAATATTGTCTCTGCTTCTGAGTCATCGATATCTCGTTCAGTAACAGACAAACTCTCAGAAACATTACTTGATCTGAGTCAGCATTGTTCGTTGTAGTTTGGGATAGCTTTCTTTATTCACATTCCTGCTTTTCGTTACTTTCAGTTTTGCAAAAATGTCAGAATTGTGCAGCGATATTTCAGGAATATTCATGTTTGATGCTTAATTACCAGAAGTCTGTGCACCCAGATTTGTGTGGAAAAGTGTCTACGTGCACAAATGCAACATTTATTGATTTGGAATAGTAAAAAAAAAAACATCACAAGCGTAAGCCAGAGACACTTTAACATACATGCTACTAACACACCTTTGTTTAAGCTAAGTTTCTTTGTGTCTCCCTCCAAAGTTGAATAATGGGTGCAGTAGTCTTATCATCTATAAAATACAAAAAGCCTAGCGCTTACCAGTTTCCACTGACTTTCAAAAGGATAGGCTTGTGAAAACATCTCTCACATTCCAGACTTCCTGCAGAGATTAACCCGCCAGCTCCAAACTAATAATTCAGGAAAACCAGCTTGTGCGCCCACGTGTGAATATCACAGCAAATTGTCTGGAGCTTTTACAGCAGTCTGTGTATTCTCGGTCTGTGTGTTTTTTAAATGGCTCTTGTAGCAAACTGAAAATTTATTTTGGACAGAAGAGGTCATGCTCATAAACCAGAGCCAACTGAATGACTATGAACATGCTGTCACAATGTTTGTAGAGAGATAACCCCCTTTTTCGGACCTAAAGATTCAAGTCTTGCTTGTGCTCACATTGTTTGCCAGGCTCTGAGAGACAAAGGGTCTTAAATTCAAGGTTTGGAGTGTTGGGCGCTGTTTTCTTTGTGTTCTGTCCCTGCTCTGTCTTCCTCTATGATAAGCTAATGACCCACCTCTGCTTCAGAGTGTTACAGTCTCTGAAATCGAATCCTCCCAATAGAGCCAATCTCATCTCCCCAAACACTCACAGAGACTTCTCTCCAGAGACTGGGCTTTGATTGGGTGGGAATTGAAGAAGCTGCTCCTCCTGTGGATTTGCTCACTGTGACTTGCACTGATGAACTGAAAGAAGCCAACAAACCCCCACTTGTTCTTTCCTTTCTGTTCAAATTATAGAAAGGTTTTCTCTTTTAGCTAATAGAACAAAATAGTTGTTAAATGTTTACGTGTTTACTTTAATTCGGCGTCAAAACCACTTTCACCACTGTGTGTTGCGCTGCGGCCGTGATTGCACCGTCACTTCTTTAATATTACCGTGGTGGATGTGGCTGTTGCCAACATTAATTAAAGGGACTAAAGAGCGAGTGCCATGGGATATAAACATAGCAGGGCTTTCTATTAGAAGGTGTGGGTGGTGTGGAGAAATTAATAGATGCCTGATATATCCACTTCAATTAATAGCGTAAAATCTGCCTTTTCTCATTGTGTTTTTTCCCTGTTGCTTATCACTGAAACTCTAATATTTTTTGTTTCTTTTTACAAATCTGTGCTTTTTAGTATTTATGTGACAAATACACAGTATTAACAATACTGATATGTGGCTGACTTTCCAAACTGCTTCCATCTGACTCACCTATTCCAGAGCATTTTGAGGGATATTAATAGAAATTGCATTAACGATTAAAGCTTCTATCCACTGTTTTACTCACCCAGAATTCCAGGTGCAGTGGTCTCAGATGATAAATCCATCCCTCTCATCAAGGTGTGCTTATGGGTCACTGCGCTTGCCAGGCACTTTGAGAAGGGATGTTTTTCACAATGCAAACAAGCGAGTCCTTTGATGTTGTAAACTATAGCACCTCCTGCACAAACCATGAGTAGAATCTTAAATAACTTGTATGATTTCAGAGTCTCTTGTGTAGAAAATCCTGGTTGGTTAATCCAGTAATTCAAACAGAGTTAGACAGAAAAATTTGGCCGCTTGCTGACTGACAGGATTTATTCTACAACTTGAACGTGTAATTTATTACAAAATCTTTTAAAAGCAGCTGTCTAAATGTGATATTTGTTTTGATTTCATCCCAGGACTTTGTCTGGCTCCAGGTTAATTCAAACTTTTGCCACTTCCTGTTTCTTCATTCTGTTTAAACCACTTTTGAATAATTAGATGTTATCAAATCTTTTTGCAAGCAACATCATATCCTTCCAGCTATTCTTTTCTTTTCTTTCTACTTACTTTCATTCAAACCCAATTTGCCCAGAAGCTTGCTGCCGAGTATCAAAGTAGGGAACTAAAATGAACACAGAAGTGTTTCCAAATGTTTTCAACAATAGAGCAAGAGAACATGATAAAGGTTGCTCTGGATTAAGACTTTTGGAATATTTGAAACTTAGTTAATATGAAACAAATAATTGTTTTAGGAAATAAGAGATCATTTAATTGGTTGGATCATTTAGTTAAAAATAATTACAATACTAAAAAAGCTGACACTGTGTAAAATGTAAAAAGCAAACAAAAAAAAATCAGATAAATTGCAAATCTTTAACATATCATAGAAAATATATGGTTATTTGATGAAATGTTAAAACCAGTATCAACAGCTGTTATGTTGTATATATACAGTGAAACCTCACTGTAGACGTTCTGTCTGTTATGATCGGGTGTAAAGTTACATTGTAATAGATCTCGATCTCAGCCGGCTGGGTGGTCGCCAGTTTTTGTCGTTTAAAAAACGCTGCTCCTGACAGGAATCATTATTTACACATCCAGACTTCCTGGTTCCATAACGAATCACATGTGAGCCTTTAAGGCTGCCAAGTCTTCAACACAAGCAGCTGTAATTCCACAACTACCAGCAGCAAAGAGTAAAAGAAGCAGCCCTGAGGTCACTTGAAGCAAACTTAAGAAACCATGACATCCTTCCCTGTAAATATTAACAACTGAGCAGCCGAGCTGCACCCGTAGTTCATGGGGTGTTCAAACGCACTTAGGAAAACTCAACACTGAACAAATAGGCCTTCAGACATTAACAAAAATCGAACAAATACAAGAGAAACAAAACAAGGATCAACATTGGAACTGGCAACCCTGCAGAAAAATCAATGAGGGGAGGGGGTGAGAGTGGATGTTTTTTTTAGAGGGATTCGGATTTGACAACACAGCCTAATTCTTACATATTGCACCTTTAAGTCATTCAAATATGATGCATTTACAAGTTTTTAATAAAATCCAGAAACTCAGTTGTTTTGACAACAAGCCAATGCAGTGGATCATAGATTTTAATGAGCTTTTAAAAAGCTGAAACAGCAAACAGTTTACTTTTTTTCCTTTCAGTAGATTTTCTATTATTAGCTGTGGATCAGCACTGTGTGTTTCGAGTAAGTGCCAGCCAGAGAGCATCTGTCACTGTGACCCTGCTTGAGTCTGCCCCGTCTGACTCAACACCTTGGGCTGAGTTTGGCTCTGATGAATGGTTTATAGTCCAGACAGATCTTTACTCTTTTTTTTTCCTCCTTTGACCGTGTCTCCTGGTGATAGTTAATCGCTGAATAAATACATGGACTTTTTAATATTTACTTTATTATTTTTATTATTATTTACTTTATTTATTATCTGTCTTTTTTAGTTTCAGTCAAGTCTTGGAATATCACAAAATTTGCCTTCAATTATTTGTTTAAATTAAAAATTGAATTATTTGAGACTTTAATAATTTAGAAGTTTAACATTAACACAAATCTGGACTGCAGGCAGGTCAGTTCAGCTTTCAGACTCTTCCACTGTTCTTTCCCATGCTGACAGTTGCAGTATGCTGAGATATGCAAAGCCTTCCCTGAAAGATGTTGTCTAGATGGAAGCAGATGTTGCTCTGAAGTGTCTATGTAACTGTCAGTATTGATGGTGCCTTTCCAGATGTGTAAGCTGCCCACCCCACAGGCACATAATGCAATGCCAGATTATCAGAAATGCAACTTCTGAACTGTCTGCTGATAACAAGCTGAATGGTTCCTCTTACCTTTAGGACATGTTGTCTATGGTTTCCAAAAAGAATTTCAAATTTGGACCAAATCTGACCACAGAACAGTTTTCCACTTCCACCATTTTAAATAAGATTTTCAGTTTTAACAAGCCGATTAGTCCCTCTCCTTTCTCTCTCAGATTCTCTAAACCTTTGAATATTGTTCACTATAGATGGTGGGGTCTTCAAAGTCTTTATGTTTTATGTCCTATTTTTAGACACAGTTTGTCTCAGATTAATGAACTTCTTCCAGTATTTACATGGTCCTTTATACTTAGCCACGTGACTGCGCGTCTGCCAACTCACCTAATTAGTTGTCAAACGTTTCTCCAGTTGTTTATGGATTGTGCCATTTGCTTTTCTAGCTTTCTGTTGCCTTTATTCTAACTTTTTTGAGATGTGTTACAACCATCAAACTTAAAATAGGCAATATTGTCAATCAAAAAATAATATATCTCTGTATCAACGTCCTTGTTTATATTTTGTGGCAACTAACTATGGGTTTATGAAATGTATGGATTTATGGAATCACTGGATTTTAGTTTTATTTACAATGTGTGAAATACACAATGTCTCTGTGCCATCAGTTAATGTGCCACAGTAAATCCGTCACATCTGCTTTACAGCATAGATTAAATCCAAACGCTTCAAATCGTTTGTGAACGCCATCTGAAGGAATATCATTAGGAGGTGCGCTCTTTCCTCCCCAAGATGTGCTGAGAAGCTAGATTGATATCCCATCGAGGTTGATTGGTCATTTGGCAAATTAAATTGAGTTATCTTCTTCACTGAATGTAATATTCTTTATTTGATGGCCAGTTTTCGTGGGGCAAACATCTGCTTCCAGATGAAGAGGTTTTTACGTGTGTACCTAAATGTTTTGTTTCATAGTGATATCTCTGTATCAGGGGAGGATTTGGCTTAATCTTAAACAATGAAATTCAATATTCCAAAACTGTTGAGACTTTAAAATAGAAAGAAGTCACAGAGATTTTTAATCTCTTTTCAGCTGAGCTTCTCTATAATAAGAAATTATGCATTTTTTATAGGTTTTAGGTCGATTTCCTGTTAAAAATGTTTGATGATTTAAACTATTTGTTTGGAAAATATTATTAATGCTTAAACAATCTAAGTTTTATATATGAGTGCACATTCACCCATAAACTTGACATGAAACAATTGCAAATAAGTTGATTGTAATGCAACAAAACAATAGAGAAACCCATCTGTGCTATCGAGAAGATTATTAATGTATTTATTTACGACTCCAGGGATACCTTTTACAACTTGAATAACTTTTGCATCAACATACTTTTAAAACAAATACTTTAATGAGTCAGAAGGCTTTGCTCCTGAAACTTTCCAAAATACGATGTAATGCTCAGAGATAAGCATTAGCTAAGGCTCTTTTTCTGCTCTAGTCATGAAATGTGATGGTGAATCATCTTTTTATCATCGAAAACGTCTTAAAAAGCTCTGTGGGGATTGTTTTCTTTCACTGCTTATAAAACAATGGCAGACTCCAAATGGATTTCACATTCCAAAGCAAAAATTGATTGTTCAGTAGGAATCAATGCTGACATTATACCTCCAAGTGCTTTATTTTTATTTATTTAGTTATTATTTTACTGGTAGACATCTCTTATTGGTTGAATGTGTGTTTCTGTACACTTGCCTTTATTTTAAGATCAGACAACATAAATTATTCACTTTTAGGTTGAAAATTGAAAGATTTATTAGGTTTAATCTCTGGTTAAAATAAACTGACAGAAAACATAGACATTTAACTATATGTGGGAGCTGATGAAGCCTCTGGTAGGATAGTGATCTTTAGATAGTGCTCAGCATTTATATTGACATATTCTGTGTGTATAGCACTTAAGAGCTGTTTTGTTTGTGGGTCCATGACGTGCATGATAGTATTACATCTGGCTTCCTACAATAATCTTAATTTATGTGCTTGTTATTGTCTTTGCAGTGAATGTGTGAGACTATAATATGAGCTGCTCTTGTTTGACTTTAATGAATGTTGACTGAATTCTTTCCTCCCCATAGACTAATCTGTGCAAGAGGCCTAATGTGATAAATCATGAAATTAGGATTTTTAATTGGTATTGTTTGATTTGATGACTGCCATGTGTTTTAATTACCCTGCTCATTTTCCAATTAAGCAGAATGCATTGTTGCCTGTTGGGAATATGACAGCGAACAATGAACTGACAGATTTTTAGGAATCTATCTAGAGGTCTGTTTCTGTCATGGCACTATTGAATAAGTGAGTAATGGATTTTACGAAAAGAAGTTGGATGGGACAGTTTAACGGTCTTTCAAATATTTTGTTGCCTTTTCTGCAGGAATTCATGCTCATGCAATATGTAAACATGATTGTCTGATTGTCAAGTTCCTATGAGGTCCTATCAGGTGGGTGAACAATCACAATCCAGTGTGGATTTAGGATTAGAATCCTAATCAACTCTGAATGTACAAAAAAAGATCAATTTTCTATGGTCATGGATAATTCACATCGTTTAAAGACTGTGAAAAACAAATATATTTTGCAAAATGGAAAATTTCTTCACACTTCACTCAGGACACCTACATAAGTACATGCATGCCAAATGGCATAGCACACCGATGAATCATTCATAGCAGATATATAAATGACTAACTGTCATTCTTTCTTTGCTTCACCTTGCCACACTCCCCACTTTCACCACGCCACCACCACCAGCTTCAGACGGCATCAAAGCCATGACTCATTGTGCCTAATTATTGCTCTGCAAAGAACATTTATAAACAGGAAGCATTGATGCTCTGCAAGCCAAGAATACTTGCAATAATTTTTGCAGGTTAGAAGACTGATCATTCAAATTTGATTCCTCACAGCCACAACCACCTTTCACAAAATCCACACTATTTTATCAATGCTACCAGTGTAGAATTACTAGGTCAGTAAGAAGCGTTTGACGTTTTCTTTAAGCCTTGGCTATACATTCTTTAAAATTTACATTGTAGCAACAAGAAAAAGATTCTTCCTAATTTTTTTTTTTTTTTCTGGAGCAGATGAAATGGATAAAGTTTAGTTTGAACATCAGACATAAGATGATTCTGTTCCCTATGCCATACCAACTCAACAGATTCAGTGAGCCTGACACTCATACGGAACGTTTGTGATTGACACACTGAAGGATACATTTTATGTACGCCTCTGTAAATTAAAGGATGGGCTTAGTGTGGCAGGAGCTCATTTTAAGACCAGAGAGGCCATCATTCCTTTCATATGAACGCTGCTAGACGTGTACCAGTGCCTGGAATGTAAGGTATCTAGGAAGTTTGACAACATAACGTATAAACAACAGGAAAAATTTAGATTCAGTTCAGCATATTTATATTTTGCCACTTCATAACTAGTCGTTTGAAGGCACTATTCAGATACAAGAAGTGTGATTCACAAAAAGGTCCAGATTTAAGCCAAATATGTATAAATGTTATAATCAATTTGTAATATGTTATCAGTTTCATTGAATTATAAAGCAGATGGGTGGGACCAGCACAATATCACTAAAATAAGATATAATGTCATAAATCAACTGAAATCTACGACCTGCCTCTTAAATACATTGTTGTTGCTGGTTTTAAAAAAAATAACTAGAGTCACTGTTTTAAAATAATTGTTTTAAAATTGCAACGATTTGCAAATAGTAGAAAATCAACAACATATCAGATGATAAAACTGGGATTTTATTTTATCATTTCATATAAAATATTAGCTTATTTTGACTTTGAAGGCAGCAGCACATGTTAAATAAGTTGTAACGGGTACAACAACAGGCTGGAACAGTATTTAGCACAATTTAAAACAAGTGGAGGAATATTTGACAAATAATTAGACTAATTAGCAGCAGCTCATTAACAGACAAACTATTCAAAAAGGGAATGGCTATTGGCACAGCTGCTGCCTTGCCCCTATAATTAGTTATTGATACATTAGTCGCAGTCCGTAATTGAGTGTGCATGCGTCAGTTTACGTATATATACGGCCGTGTTTGCGCATGCGCCTCAGATTTGAAAATTGCTTGTTTACTAGCAGGGAGCAAAGTTTGAAAGTTTTAATCATGCTGTCCAAGAATATTAAAATTGTGGAAAATTTTGAGTAAAATGTTCCTCACTGACTTAAAAGATCCCATAAGATTTGGAGAATCAGGAGGAATCTTTGTGCCCAATGGTCAAGGTTAAAGATCCAATCTGGATGCTCATGATTGACAGGTCCTAAGGCACCACCGCATTAAAAATGTTTAAACAACTTAATAAAGCCTCCCCATTAGCTTTATGTTATACACAAATCACTCAAAGTTGATCTTTCTTTAATCATCTTTAACAACACAGCCATTGGTATTTAAACCATACAGGTAACACTTACTTCATGGTTGTTGTACTGCAGTTTGGCTTGTATTTTAAAGGAACATGATGTTTTTATGTTTTTGAACCAGTTTAACCCTTCTCCTTTCTGCTGGCTGTCATTTCTTAGGCTATACACTCAGTTGCTTGGCATCATGAGGGCAAGCAGTTTATTTGCAGTCACTCAGATGGAACTTTGACCATATGGAACGTCAGAGGCCAAGGCAAGCCAATCCAGACAATCACACCACACGGTAAGGAGATCAACACACACACCTAAACACACAACTTGTGTCTAAAATCACAACTTAATCCACTCAGTCACTATATCTATCTCGCCCCATCTCTTAGTATTTTTAAGATCCGTTTAAAGACTTACTTTTATTCTCAGGCTTTTAACTCTGTTGTGGCAGTCTAACTCCTTGCTGACCTTATTTTATTGTTTTTATGTTTGTTTTTATAGTATGTTTAATTTTATCTCTGTATTTGTTGTTTTTATTTGTGTACAGCACTTCGGTCTGCGTCACTGCAGTTTTTTAAATGTGCTTTAGAAATAAATTGATGATGATATGTTTACATTACGTAGTGTTCACAAACAAAATTCACACCAAGTCTAAGAGCTAAATATTTTGGATGAACACAGTAGATTATATAATAAACTAGATTTGTTTAAGATGTGTTTTGTGTGTCAAATTCTCAATTGTTACATTGTCAAAATATCTGAAAACAACCCCCCACATAAATATAGTTGAATAAGAATCAACTCAGACTTGTATGAGGAGTAACAACAGACATGTTTTGAAAAGGCAATCTAGCACAAAATATCTGAAAATTGTGTAAATTATCTCAAATTCTGCTGACATTATTTCTGTTCAGTAGTTAAAACTAAACGCATTACTTTTCTTAGATGATTGATGATCAACTCGGCCACTGATTGTGCACAGTTTAATTTCTCTGGACCTCTTACTTCAGACATGTCCTCTGTCAGATATACTCTTACTGAATCCATCCCTACACATAAACCCCCTGTTTCAACCATCAAAATACTTTTAGTTCAGTTTTACTCCACCTCTGTTTGCTTTACCTCATACTTACATGCGCGTACTCTATTGCTAGCGCTCTTTCTTCCTTTCGGAGAGCAAGTCTGCTCCTCTGAAGATGTATTTTAATCCATAGCCTTCTGCTCCACACACCTACTCAGCTCACTGGGTACTTTGATGGTTCACAGACCTTGTTCACCTTGAGGAATGGACAGGTTGTGTGGGAGCCCCAACAGGACAGAGTGTGGAAAAAGTGGGGAAGGGAAAAGAGGAACAAGGAAAGTATGTACTTAAAAGAAAATTGAAAAAATAAAATAAAATAAAACTTAGTTTTCAAGCTGTTTTGTGTGCAGAGGATTGCAGAAAGGATTTTACCACACAGGCTTTTTAATTAGTTGTTTCCCCCCACTTCTGCGTACATAATTACTTTAGTATTTAATGGGCAATTATGCAAATTCCTTTGACAGGTTTAAGGAAGGCTTTTAAGTCTTCCTTTAATTGTCTTTTTTTGGTATTTGCCATTAGGATGCAATCATTAAAAGTTTTTTTATTACATGAATTTACCATGTTATTTTAGCACTTGAGAGATATTTTCAACTTCTCGTCACCGTACAAAAATATGCAAATGTGCAAATTTTCTTCGCTTTCACATCGCCAAAACGAAAGAAATAGATTTTGCAAATTGTCAACAATCCACACATATTCCTCAACTCTACATTTGTCTTTCTCCTTACTTAAAAAAAACCCCTTTTCTGTCATTGTTTGGCTGCTGTTCAGCGCAGCATTTTAAGTGTTGCTTCTGGGGAAAAATTAGTTGACAGGAGAAACAAGGAGAGAGGAGGAGGAGAAGGAAGGAGGAAACTAACAAAGTAAAGTAACTTCTGTTTGTTCTATTTCAGGAAAACAGCCCAAGGATGGAAAGAAGCCAGAGCCGTGTAAACCCATTCTTAAGGTGGAATATAAAACTACTAGAACTGGGTACATTCCCTATTTCTCACTTCCATACACACCTAGATGCTGTGTTTTCAATACACAAGTTTTTTTTTATATGTGGTAAAAGTGTCTCTGACATGCAATTTGATGTTATTTTACTACTTTATGTCAATCAGTATTACATTTATGCCCAGTAGTCACAGCTCCACATAAAACAGGATTTGCAGATTTCCAGTAATAAATTCTCAAAAATGCATATTTATGGAAAGATTAGGAAGGTTTATTTACTGTAAGTGATGAAAACAAAGAAAGGGAGATGTAATTAAAGTCATTACTATGGCAGAAAGTGGGGAATCAGATCAAAAATCTGTTGTTTCTGAGACTCTCTCTTTCTAAAAAAGAAATCATTTACTCAATGTCAAGAGAAGCATTTTTGTGGCACACAGAATGTTTGAGCTGAAATCAGTTCTGCAGGCTTCAAGTTCTGCCGATAAAACACAGTCAGTCTCAGTGTCATCGTGGATGCAAACAAACGTTACAGATAAACAGCCAGATCAGAGCAGAAGTAGGCAAATAAAAAGAGACTAAATTCCTCTGAGAAATCTCCCATGGATTTAGTATTTGTCGGATCCTGACCTGAACATGTGCATCTCACTCTGGTGGAGCTGTGAGTATTTCTCCCTCTCTGATTATCTGCTGTTTAGAAGGTGTAACTATTATAAAATGTAGACACACGAGGGTGTGAGTACAGCTGTGAAAAAAAGTAACATTCATGACGCGTCCTCACAACAGCAGCTTGTTTCAGAGCACACACAAAGATCCTGTTGACCTGACAACTGCAGCTCATTTCAAACTCCAGTTACTTTATATTAATAACATTCAAATGCTCAAAACTCTCTTATTGCGAGTGTAACGTTCAAAAAAGCGGATTTTTGCACTGTTCTTTGAGTACATTGATGCCTTTTTTTCTGTGCAGCATTCGATTACAGGTCATACTGAAATGATATTTAATGTTTAACTCTTGATTCTGCTGCATAAAGCTGGGTTTAACTCAAGCTGTGCAGATGAATTCTTTCCACAAAATCCAACCCACTGAGTCAGAATATTTTATGTTTTGTGCTGGTGAAGTCTTTAGGTTCCACGTGAGCGAGTTCATCATTCGCTGGATCTGATTTCGAGAAGCACATTAGTGAAACAGTGTTGCTACAACCACCTATACAGCGTTTCACCGTTTTAACAGCAAATACACAAGCATAAAAATCAATTTCAATGTCCATATAACCAAAAAGCTGCATTCCTCTTTTTCATAATTTCCAGTTTCAAATTGAGACATGACAGAAGCTTATAAAAACATTCATACATATTTTATATTTATCAGACAACACAACTTTGCACCATGGTTTGTTAAGCAAAATTAAAATTCTTCTAAATGTTTTATTTGAGACCTGAGGGTGACAGAAACACTTTAAAAGATGTTGCGTAAACTTGACTTGCCTTTTCTAAATATTCACACACAAATGTGTGTCTTGTTTCCATCCAGCAAAACTAGTACCTACCGGTAATTAGACCTAGAATTGCAATGTTTTAATACAATATATTGTTTTCTCAAACAAAAGTACAGGAAGAGGTGATTACAATGGCATCCATAGTGCTGTCTGTTAAATATGTAGTAGGTTAGCATCTCAGCTAAGCAAACAGTGGTGTAATAATTTAACTTCTTTCTTAAAGCAGTACAAAATAACTTTTAAAACTTTAAGCTGCTGTCAACTGGTGTAAGTGGATACTCACCGAAAAACATGTTCATCTTCATATTAGACACTCTGTGTGCCTCTGATGGCTTTAAAATAGACTAAATAACTTCAGTAATTCGGGTTTCAGCTGGAAGTGGTGTTCTGATGATTTATGTTGCCTTGATGAAAAATGCCGCCATAGTACGAATTAACAACTTATTTCATAATGAGATGTCATTAGAAGTTTATACAGTATTCTTGTTTATGGTGAGTGTGACCTGTTAATTATTTTAAAATTTTTTTATGATTCTTTCCTGATATTTTCTATATAAAAGCCCTCTGGGTCCTTATCAGCCATTGTTGGGTCCTTCTCCTCTGGGTGTGTCCAAACATTTTCCTGTCTCTCTGACAATGCAAAGAAAGTAAAAATAACATATTTACATATAAACATCATGTTCCTGTCCTAGGAGAATTTATTTGATAGGTAGAATTTATTTATGGAAAAATATAGAAACAAACAATAAATTGTTTTATTGAAGTTAAGACTGTAGAACAGCACATGTGCAGAAGGAATCGGTAGCACATATCCACAGATAGCATATTTCAACAGAACACCGGTTCCCACAATGGCCGTCTGAGACACTGCTGATAAAAAGTTATTTAGTACTGCTTTAAAAATACCTCATTTAAGGTAGTGGGCAACATGTGCTCTCAGTGTCCTGCAAATACAGGCAAAAACAGATTTTTTATTTATTTTTTTGCATCTTATAAGTCAGAATTTTATGCACTTCAGTCAAGCTTTAGTCCATTTAAAAGGCTTGTAAAGTTTGATGCTTTTTGTATGTCTGTTCCAGAGATCCTTTTATAATCTTCTCCGGGGGTCTGTCTTATGACACGGTGGGTCGGCGACCTTGTCTGACTGTTATGCATGGAAAGAGTATTGCTGTGCTGGAGATGGATTATCCTATAGTAGACTTTCTCACTCTGTGTGAGACACCGTATCCTAATGGTAAGAGCATGTTTGTTTTAGTCTGAATTACATTTCTGTGTGTTATTCAGTCGTAGATATGATTCCTTTTTATATGGAAGGAGAAACTCTTTTTTTTTGTTTGTTTGTTTTTTTCCCACTCGCATAATTACATGAGTTGCTGTTCCTTTTTTAATTATGTAGGATTACTTTCCTCTGTTAGTATTTGTACTAATACATTTCCCAAGGGGAAGGATTCTACCTTTCTGTTTCATTATCTAACTCTCAGAAATTTCACATTATGTTTTCATTTCGTACCTCTGTACATAATAAGCTTCTATCTGAATCAAATTATCATCTTATTTCCTGCATTGGTGAGTCAACAGCTACAAAAAAAAGTCCAACTGGAGCTGAACGGCATGGGGTCCTGAATGCATGTAATCCTGTCTGTAATCTCTGCTGCTGTGTAATGTGGCACATGTACAGTTTGAGGACGGATTAGTAAATTATGTAACAGCGATGACTACAGCAAGTTTTTTTTCTGGTAACGGACAGAAACGGGTTTGGATTATTACACAATACACGTCTGGCTGATGGTTTGTGCTTCTTAAAGCTTAAAACATCATTAATTTGGAGATGTTGTTGATAATGGCACTTATAAGGGCAAAACTGTGCAGAATCAGTATTTAGAATATCATAGTGGGGTCAAAAATTGCATTCAGCTAATATTGCATTCAGTGAACATGTGTTGTTTACTGGTTCATATAAATAAGGCATAAATTGCCCTGGAAATATAATTTGCTTTGTCTCATTCAAATATTTAGTCATGTTATGCTCGTCTCACCAGGAAGAAAATGTTTACATAAAGGAAATTAAATAAGAAAGAAATAAAGAGTATGAATATGATCATTTAAAGTAATTCTGTTTCAACTCAGTTATCATTACACGTCATGTTATTAAGAGTCTCTAAAACCATTACGTTGTTTTGTTTTGTTTTTTCAGGGGAACAAAGTTTGTGTGATTCTTTCTGCAGTAAATCTCTGCAGTTGCTACTTTTGGCTTGAATGGCTTAAAAAAATAACGAATCAGGGAAACTAAAATATTTAGCAGCTTAACCTTTTTCTTTGTAATTTTTTCCTTTGATTACACTTTGATTGTATTAATTCTCTACAGCATCTAAAAACCTTGTCATAAAGAGGTACATAATTCTTTTTGTCTCAGCTTCAGTGTCATAGATTTTTTGTGTTTGCTAAACATAAAAAAACTCTTCCATTACAGTTTTCCCATTTTTGTTTTGTTCATTACAAATGAATATAAATGAAATTTCAGGAATTAAAATTTCTGTTACAGATTTTCAGGAGCCTTATGCTGTTGTGGTCCTTCTAGAAAAAGATTTAGTTGTGATCGATCTTGCACAAAATGGGTAAGTCTGACTTTTCACACTCATATTCATTCCTGGTTTTCCTGTAGATGCAAATATGTACTTTATATATTTTGGTTTCTATAGCTGATTTCTTGTGTAATGAATTTTTAAATGTATTAAATACCAATGTCTTCAAGCATGTAGCAATGAATGTGAATCATTTCATTAGGGATATATGCTGTGTGTCTGCCATCTTTTTACCAGTTACCCCATATTTGAGAACCCATATCCTCTGACTATCCACGAGTCTCCTGTTACCTACTGCGAATACTTTGCCAACTGCCCCGTGGACCTCATACCTGCACTTTATTCTGTTGGCTCGCGGCAGAAACGACAGGGCTACAGCAAAAAGGTAGGAAGATTTTTAGATTTTAGTTACACCTACTGTTGGTAAGACTCATTTTAGTGGTCATCATCAGAAAAGGAAAAAAAAAGTCTCAAAGGAGAAGAAATTGTAAACAAACTCCAAACAGTGGATTCAAAGGAACTACATTTGGATTGGTGATATTTTCAACAAAGGCACACGCGACTAAAAACAAGGTGTATTTTCTTTCTAAATTAATAGGATTATTGTTTTAGGAAAAATATTTCTGACTTTCTGCAAACAGTAACACTAGGACTATAGATTTGAATACAGTTAAAGCAGAACTCAATAACTTTTAAACTTTAAGCTACTGTTTTGTAACTTGTCTAAGTGGATACTAAAAATCATTTTCAGCTTCATATTAGACATAACTCTGGATGCCTCCGATGGCCCTACAATAGACTGAGCAACTTCAGTAGTTCAAGTTGCAGCCGTGAGTGGGCGGTTCACTTGCTGCTTTAAGGCAACAGCTGTTTGTTTGCAGCAGCAGGCGCCATTCGCTCCTATAAAGCAGTTAGCTTCTCCGCTGACTGACTGGAGTTCACTTTTTGCTGCTATCTAGGCATGAAAGAAAAAGGAATAGAGAAATGTCTTCTGAGGCGAGGCAAAGGGCTAAAAGACAAGGAAAGAGCTAAATCCAGAGTAAACATCGGGAAGGCCTACACTCAAGCAATGGCCGTCTAATGGTGCATTCACACCGGCCCAACCATCAACTTCATAAGCGGCAAGTTTATATGTAAAGTCTATGGTGGACGGGCGTCAGACAGACGTCAACGGCTCTGCGGCGCTTTGTGAGCGTTATGAACGTCAACTTTTCAAGCTTTTCAAGCTTTTCAGGCGTTGACGCTTGAAATGCTTGAAAAGCTAGAAAAGCTCAAAGTTCAGCTAGCTGAACTTTTGACGTTGATAACACTCTTGAAGCGGCATGTCAACCAATCAGAGCGTCTCGTCGTAGTGACGTAAGACGTCACAGCACGTAGCCGGAAAGAAGCGGGATCAGCCAAAATGAAAGATAAATTAACCTCATCCAAACGTAGCTCCTGGAGCAAATGGTTAAACTCACCAAACTCAGAACGAATCTGAAGAATGGGGTGTATCCACAAACGGTGCTGATGCG
This sequence comes from Pachypanchax playfairii, assembly GCA_006937955.1. Lineage (NCBI taxonomy): Eukaryota > Metazoa > Chordata > Actinopteri > Cyprinodontiformes > Aplocheilidae > Pachypanchax > Pachypanchax playfairii. The sequence goes on from SSNP01000027.1 coordinate 564,480, forward strand.
CCCGACGTCGACGTTGTCTAGATCTATGAAGTAAATAAATCCAAGCCACTCTCTCTATATGATCCGCAATAGCTCCGAACATCCGATAACAAAGGAAGCCCCGCCTTCGCGCTCTTTTTCGGTCAGGCTTGACGAGCTTTAACGCCTATGCGCTCTGACTGGCAGGCGTTATGAGCTTCAACTTCAAACGTCAAATTTGGAGCGTTATCAGCGTTGCTTGACGTTGACAAAGTGGCCGGTGTGAATGCACCATAAGACCTGGTTGTTTACAACAGTTGTAATTACGCTTTTAACCACTTGGTGGCAAAAGCGGAAAGGTTATTTAGTACTGCTTTAAGTCGGATTGTTTTAGTAGTCTATGTCCATTGGTTGAGAAAATATCAGTAGCTTCTGTTTTGATTGTAATAATCACGGGTTAGTTATCTTATGTTATCCACACCTGTCCTCATTAAAAACTCTGCAACATCCCACAATAAAATACAGAAGTGTCTCTTTTTACTTTGGCAAAGTCCAAAGTCTGTTAAAGTACTTGAACAGATTTATTAACTAACAAAATCTTTTAGTGCCTCAACAATAAAATGACTTTGTTCACTGCTTCTATTCAATATAATGCATTAGAAAATAAACTGTGATTAAATTTATTACTGTCAGACATGTGCGTATAGGATTTTTTTTCTTTGATTCTTAAAAACTTCAGCTTTATTTCAAATGCTGAGAACGTTTTTACACAGTTTCTTTTTTTAATGTTTTTTGATAAGTTTTTTTTCTACTGAATTCATAACACTTCTTCCTATCAAAATATAAAGCAAATCCTTCAAATCTCCTAAATGGTTGAAGGCATTACAGATAAAACCAAAACAAAATATTAGCCGCAGTCTTAATGTCAGTCCGAAGTTAAACATATACACATTTATCAAGCTCTTAAAAACAAAATACATTAGTAGTTATAAGCAAGCTAGAGGCTCTTAAACTAACAAAACTGATATATATCTCACAATCATAATACATTAGAATGTAAATGATAAGCGACAACCTTAAACATAATGCCGTATATCAAAAATGTTAGATGACGTGCACATTTTTAAGTAAGTGCATCTTTTACTGCAACATAACTCAGCAATTCTAAACCTGCGTTAGCAGTAAAAAAAAAAAAACTGCAATGTTTTTCCAAAGCTAATGAAGTATGTATAAGAATGTCATACTACCCAGCGATCTTCCGTTCCCTCTTCACACTTTCTTTCTCCTCTCATTCTTTTCTTCTTCTTTTGTATTATCCCAGACAGACCTCCCTGCTCTTTAAGCCATTATGTATGCTTCTGTTCTTTTCCTTGTCGCCTTGTTCGGCTTTCTGTTGGAAATGTCAGCCTGTACTGACCTGAACTGGCAGCCTAGCTGTGTGTGTGTGTGGGGTTTTTTTTTTCCTTATTCTTACTGAGCTGCAGGGGGGGATTCTCATATGAAGATCATTGTGAGTCATCCTGGTGACCTTTGTGTGTGTCAGTGTCTTCAGGGCCAGCCCCCTGCTAGCACATACACAAACATGAGTGCTGAGGTGCATAATGTATAATAGCATGACATACTGGGACAAAAACAAAGAATTCCTGCATGTTATGTTTTGCATACTAATCATTCTTATACAACATGTCTTTCTAGAATATTTATTGGCACGTCTTTATTGACAACACCTATTGCCTTGTTTCTCAATCATTATTTTGTGTGTGTGTCTGTTCTGTGTGCAGGAATGGCCTATTAGTGGTGGAAACTGGGGTCAAGGCACACAAAGCTACTCGGAGATCATCATCACTGGGTACGACAGTTCTGAGTTTCATTCGTTTCTTCGTCTTTGTGGTGCTCTCATGTCAGTTACTTTCACTTCTGCTGACCTCTGCAAAAATCAACATTTTATAATTTCTTTAAAGGAGCAACAAGCGATTTTTCACCGCTAGGTGTGCTGTTGAGTACAGGATTGAAACCAAAACAAAGTCTGTATAAGTCAGTATAAAGGACAAAGTCGACAACTTTATCGCTTTCCAGAGTGAGTCATTACAGTAACACTAGATTAAAATAATGATTGTTCCTTACCTGTCCAGGAGAAGAAAAGCCAGCTCCGAGTCAAATCGTAAATTCTCTCGTTCTCTCAGTGCTCTCCATCTTGGAAAAGCAAGACCAATGTTTATCCTCGTTTTGTCCCTTGCTTTACCCGGTTTGTTTGTCATTGGCCGTGGCTTCTTGGGTGATGAAATGTGTTCCCGGTCATCTTCAGGTGAACGCTTTGCTCCGCCTTCCGCCATTTGGCTTCAACAATGTGTGTCGGCTGTACTGAGCGAAGGGAGGGCCTTCGCTCAGTACATGAAGGAGGCGGAGTTTCACATGCACGAACATGCACGCGGAAGGAGACCACCTTTGTAAACGAGGCTCGATATCAACACAGAGAGATGGTGTGTGACCTCATGCTATGTTCCAGATGGAATTACACATCTAGAGCTTCACATTGCATATTTTGAATTCTTTCAAACTAGAAATGATGAATTTTCGCTTATTGCTCCTTTAATGTAATTAAATCTTGTGCATTTTGTTCCATTTGGATATGTATTACACTGTGGTGGTAATCTGTCAACAAAGGATATCCATAATTCAGTGTCTCTTACAGAAGAGGGTTGTTTTTATCTTTCTCTTCACTCTTTCATGTTTATTATTCCATCCAAGTTTATTTCTCCCAAAAGCCTGCAGACGACTTCGATACTTGTCCATTTAGCTGAATTGGCAACAAAAATAGAGAAAATATCTAAACGGCAATACATACATAAAAAATATATAAACTCTTGCTCCAAATGACAGTTTTTTCAGAGCTGAGTTTTAGTAGAATTTAAGAATGGATTGTATAATTAGCTGAAGCAAAAGGTGCAGAATGTGATAAAGGGGCAGGTGCAATTAAATATTTGATTTGATTAATATGTGCTGAGTCAGGGTTGACGGTGCACTTTTTAACCTCGTCTGAATCTTTTTTGAAATGGAAAACATGAGTGACTTCCTGAAACCTTCTTTATGACAGCTGAGCTGAGTGAGGTTGTTTGGAAAACAGCTCTGCTGTCTCTGTGGGATGTCCTGAAGGGGGTGGGATGGATTATCCAAGATGGAGAGCGGTTTATTCAGGGACCTTCTGTTCCTCACTGACTCAAACGTCTCCAGGTTCCTCTCAATGATTTTTCCGACCTTATTGATGAGTTTATTGAGCCTGTTGGCATCTCTGGCACTTATGCTGCTCCCACAGCAAACTACAGCACTAACTGTGACAAATGGACAGATGAACAATAAATAGATTCTTGAGATTGCAGTTGTTGGGGATAACATATTAAGTGATAAACATAATAAATAAACTCAGTATTTGGCATTGGCAGGGAAGATTTGGCAAGTTTTTAACAATGGGCGGAGCCCATGAACTCAACTCAGCTCAAGTATGGCAACATTTAGAGAGGAAATAAACCAGCTTTTTAATGATTCAGTGCATTTCCAAGAAGGATATTTAGAATAAATTCAAATAATTCTTATACCAAATAATTTCTTTTTTCTCCAGGCATGCTGATGGAACTGTGAAGTTCTGGGATGCCTCTGCAAGTAAGTCAACATCACCATTTCTGAGCTTTTGTAATTTTGTACTTTGTTAAACACTGAAAATGAACATGATAGTATTTTACACAACTTTTTTATAAGAGTACGAGCATTTGACTCATATTTCTTGTATTGAATAAAATCTGGACTTGAAAACGGAACCTGAAAATTGAAGTGTTTGTAATTCAATGCACTCCCCATGGCTGGCTCCTGTATAGATCTTAAGTCCCACCCCCATATTGAAAAGCAAGAGGACATTGGCCTGACCAAAATATATAAATAAACTTCTAATAAATGTTTCCAAATGTTGACTCTCATTGATTTATGTAACGATATTGCTGCTATATGTGCAAATATATATTTTTCTTAAATGTTTACCTGTAATTAGTTATTTTAACACCATTATTATGTGTGGGACATTCAGTGTCACGTCTTTAGCGTGCAGGCTCTTGCTCCAAAAATACAACATGGCAGCTCCTGTAAACAGAATCTCACAGCTTCACCTGTCAACAATAAAATAAGGCGAAAAAGCGCAGCCCAATTTTTATTCATGTCTAGGGCCATTTCATCTCACAGCCTCATCCTGATCTGATTTCTCTATGTCTTGTATATCTGCCAACTGTGGCTGAAATTTGTGTTTCTACTTTTCAGTAATGCTCCAGGTGCTCTATAAGCTAAAAACAGCCAAGGTATTTGACAGAAACCGATCTAAGGAAGACAAGGGCAGCACTGAGGTGTCAGACGACGATCCCTTTGCCATTCAGATTATGGCTTGGTGCCCAGAGAGTCGGATGCTCTGTGTGGCCGGCGTGTCAGCCAACGTTATCATCTACCGCTTCAGTAAGCTGGAAGTAACCACTGAGGTAGTGCAGGTAGGTTTCAGTTTTTTCTTTGAAGGAATTTTATTTAAAAGAGCTGATGATACCTTTTTCCATTTCGTCTTCAATTTTTGTTTTTGGTCTTTAAAAGTGGAAGTCGATGTAATGGTGACTCTTATGATCTGTCCTTACCACTGACTCCCTATCCTATTTTTAAAAGCTGGTATACACACACAGACATGCATACACACATAAACACACACACACACAGATCTGGCCAGCCAAAAGCAGTATGGTTGCCATGCCAACAGACAGCAGTGAGCAAGCAAATCTAGACCAACATTATAATCTACTGTTATGCCAGCCGAAGTGTTAATGGCGTCCTAATGAGAGTCTGTTTTGTGGAATAAAGACAAAAGCACTTAATCTCTGAGACTTTGCTCCAAATTCTTATTTTAATTGTGTCAATATCCTTCTGCCACTGAGATTATAATCTTTATTCATCGAGTTTGAAGTCTTAAACTAGTTTTTTTTTTTGTAAATTGTGGATCAGCTGTGGTGTTGCAGCACCTGATCCCTTGTCAATCATACAGTGTGTGGGCAGACATTCAAAGTCATTGTCTGATGCCCCCTTTTCAGTTCAGAACTGTTTCTCCTTAATGTTTTCAAACCTCCAGATAATTCGTGAATTTATTGCAACTGATTAAAATTTCAGGCCCTTTTTCTCCACGTTTCAGTGACGGCGTGGGTCAGGACCAGATACGTGCAGGTAGTCGGCTCTTATCAGAAACGTCTCAGTGGAATTGCAGAAGTGAAGGTGGAGGGAGACGGCGCGGTGGTTTGAAGAAGGGCACTGATCACTCTTCCCTCCCACATGTCAGTGGGGCTAATGAGACTGACAGAATGCAAAAGAGAGGAGCACATGAGTGTTGTGCGTGAGCTCAGGAGTTTGCGAAGGCGGAGGTTGCAAAGGGGAAGCCTGAAGGAGGATTTCGAAAGAATATTTAAGCATTCTAGAACCCCTTTGACTTGCTGTATCTGCCCACACACACACACACACACACACACATCGAACAAATCTATTTCATCAACGTGATTATGTGAATGTTTTCAGATGTCATTCACAGGAAGACACCGTTCCCATCCTGTTGTTTCTGCTTCCATCCTGAGCTCCCGCTCCTCATTTATTGATTCGTTAATACATCTTCGTCTCTAAGTGTTATTCTGTGCACATCTGTGTGTGTGTTTAAAGCTACTGGAGGTGCGAATGCAGTATGAGCTGAGCGAAACAGAGTCTCCAGATGGTGGAGGTGGTGGGGGTGAGCAGACGTCGGCACATCCCACCCCCGGTGCCTCCCCTCAGACGAGCGGTCCGCCCTCGCACCCTTCCACCAGCAGCAACAACTCCGACGGAGGCGTCATACCCTGCCTCAAGTACGACACACACACACACACACACACAAACGGAGGCACTTGCATGAACTTTCCGAAGCAGCGGGAGCACTTTCATACACACAAGTGTCTCACTTTTAGCCTTAAGCACACTTGTACTGAGTTAGTCAGCGCCTGAAGCATTCTTAGTAAAAACCTTCCCATCATCCCCCTGCAGCCACTCATACCCGACTCGCCATACTGCTTCACATCTGCAGCTGCACCACCAAAAGTGGTTCTCTTTTCTTTTATAGCAATTTCTCTCTTTCTTTCTCATTCCTTTTTGTGTTCTTCTGCACACAGAGTGCGGAGTACTCCATTAAAGCAGTCTCCCGGTTACCAGGTGGATCTGGTGGTCCAGTCAGTGTGGGTGAACGGAGAGCCGCCTCTTCCGATCACCAGTCTGGCACTGAATTCCTCCTACAGCCTGTAAGTGTCTCAGTCAGGATCAAACCCTCTTCATCTTTACATTTATATCCTTGTTTCATAAATATTTCCCCCTTCCTGCTTCTTTTACTGCTTCCTTTCTGCCGTCGCATCCCAGAGTGGTGTTTGGCAACAGTAACGGTCTGGCGGTGGTGGACTACATCCAGAAGACGGTGGTGCTCAATTTGGGAACGGTGGAGCTTTATGGATCCAATGACCCCTACCAGAGACAGCCTCGGTCCCCCCGAAAAACACGACAGCCTTCAGGAGGTAGATGGAACGTTACAAGTACAGTAAACTGTCATCACGTAACGTTTCCACAGATGATTCATTACACACCTTGTCTCAAACTTAAGTTTCAGGTGTCTGTGGACCGAACTTTCAAATTTGGCTTTTGTCATACACCAAACTTGACAGGAATCCTGATATTAAACAATTTAATTTAGCTTCGGGGTGAGCAATATGTGTTGACAATTTGCCAAAGCAGAAGGATTCTAGTCTCATGTGAAGGATACTGTTTATTTGCTGCTCCTGTACGATTAATCCATCTGTCTGTCCATCATTCCACCTCACTCCCTCTCTCTCTCTCTGTCTCTCTCTCCCTCCTTCTTTGTCTCTCTCTGTCTGTCTATCTCCACTCACTCACTCACTCACTCGCTTCATTGGGCAGAAGGTGGGTAAACCTTGGACTGATCACTTGTCCACTGTAGGACAAAAATCAATAGATAAAAATGAATATCATTAAAGGGTGATATAATACACCCCTGTTCAGCATAACGTTTGTAGTAAACACATAATTAGAAATACAAAGAATAGACGGAATAATCAAAATTAAAGATTAATGAAACTAATAGCATGAATGGTTTATCAAGTAATGCTTTGACTATGAATGTGATGAAACTGGTGTTATCAGTTATTTAAACATTTGATATTACATATTACATATTTGATATTGACAAGGGAAAGTAAGATAAAGTGTATCTTATCTTATCTGATTCTTTTATATTTCTATTTTTACATACGCAAAATTTAAGTTTCCCATCACTTTTATCCGAGTCTGTTTTAGTGGTATTGTTCCTTCAGCTGTGACTGTTTACATTTTTTATTTTAGGTGTGCTCTTGTCTGTCTTGGTCTGAACAATATATTACAGATTAGCCTTAATCCCTATCTCATTGCACTGTTTGGACTGCAATTAATCCTATAGGCTGAAATATATCCAGCTTCATGCATTTAAACTTTACATCTTGATAATATATTTAGCTGCTATGATGGGTTCTGATTCTAGATACTCAAACTTTGTGTAGATGATGGTGGCCAAGATGCCAAAGTATATGGAGAATGTTCTTAGAATTGTAATAACTTTATAGAAGAAGCAGAGTGAGCAAAATTTTGTTTATTGCAACTGATAATGTCATTGTAATAGTTCAGCAATAATATCACCATAGCGTGTTTTTCTAACATCGTGCAACTAAAACATCCAGGGTAAAGTACTCGAGTTCTATCAGTTATTAAATGTCATCTTTTCATCCACATGTAAACAAAGTACACCTCTAAGGATCTTGAATTAAATTTGCATTTTGCATCCCTTGTTTCCAGCACATGGCAGGTTTTCATTAAACGTGATGACTTGTTTTTGCAACTGAAGCCTTAATCACAGGTGAATAGTCCCCGATCCAATCTTTGAACGAATCCAAACGCGAGGCTCATTAAAGCACTTCACACTCTGCATGTAAGATGATGCTATTCAGTTTTAGTGTGTTAGAATAATACATGACAAAGCATTTTAATAACAGGAAGTATTCATTCTCTGAGCTTTTTTTGTTCACCTCACTTTATCTTTCTCTCTGTTTTTCCTCCCATCCTTTTTACACACATGGCCAAAGCATCTTTGCAGTACCACGGGATCCTTTGAGCATGGACACACTGCCATCATGTGTTAAACCTCAGCAGTGCACTGAAAATGTTTTAGAGTAGTATATTTATATGGATGCTGAGAGATGATTGTTCATATGCAATTTATTCAAATCTATTGTATGACAAACAGAAACTTACATATATGTTTAAAATAGATAAAAGATAAAGAGCTGTTGCCTTGCAGCAGGAAGGTTGTGGGTTCGAATCTGGGTTGGGGCCTTTCTGCATGTTCTCCCTGTGCGTGCGTGGGTTTTTTCCAGGAACTCCGGTTTCCTTCCACAGTCCAAAAACATGCAAGAGGTTAATTGGTGACTCTAAATTGTCCCAAGGTGTGAGTGTGTGGGTGAATGGTTGTTTGTCTATGTGTGGCCCTGTGATGGATTGGCGACCTGTCCAGGGTGTCCCCCGCCTCCTGCCCCATGACTGCTGGAGATAGGCACCAGCTCCCTGCGACCCTGAAAAGAAAGGAGCAGATTTAGAAGATGGATGAATGACTTGGTAAAAGAGAGCTGGAATTTGTTCAGCATGAGCTTTAATCAGCCATCTTGTTATTCCTGAGTTGAGAAGAGACTGTTGCCTCAGAGAATAAAGTCGCATAAACTACAAACATGTTGCATGTACACAGAATGATGATCCAAGATGGCTGTTGTCAAATGTTTTATTATTTGGGTTTAAATTGGGATGTTCTCTCCAGGTCTGTGTGACATCAACGAGGGCTCAGCCACATCTGAAGACCGCTGCAAGTCCCCCACTTCAGGTAACATGTCCTTTAGTTTCTTGACTTAATGTTATTTTTAATGCCCCACACATCACCACAAGAAGAATGTTAGGAAAGATTAATGTCGCACAAGAGCACATACTCTCTTTATTTATTGAAAATTGTTGCTCATTAAAGCAGACCTGTATGTCGAGGTTCATTTACTAACCCAAAAATAGTCAGTGTCATTCTGCCTCAGCCATTAGAAATGCAGTATTTGAGCTAATTGCTGTACAGCCTTGTGGTTTTTTGAGCAAAATCTTTCCCATTTCCTGTTTTAATACTTCTAATTGTTCAATCAACAGGGATACATTTTCTTGATTTTCATTCAGTAGCTATCATGGTAAAGAGGATTATAAACTATGATTTTTGTTTTGTTTTGTTTTTTTGCAAAATATAAATTAGTGTGACATCTAAGAACTTTAACTACATGCAGCTATGAAACAAATTCTGGTAAGGACATTTGCATTATAAAATTGTAATTTAAAGATATTTCAATTACTATAAACAATATTAAACATTGTACAAAATGTTTTCTTTTAATAATGTGTCCAGGAACACTTTATTTAATGCTGTTCTTTGAAATACATTATCATATTAGGCAGTTTTCATATGTAAATTCCCAGATGAAAGCAAACAAAATGGATTGTGCTCAAGGAAAATTATTTGCACAAATGATCAGATGAATTCATAAAAAAAAAAGATCTGCTTACCGTTGAAAAGAAAAGGTGCTTGAAATTGAAATGGCCCAGATTCATCTCATTATGGGTAACGCAGCATTAGTGTTGTTAAAAAATAAGGAACCATTTAAAAAAGGTTGGCTATGGATTGAATCTTGGAGTGTGTTTGCTGCCATTTCCAGGTGTGATTGCAGTCCCAACCCCCTCATCTGATACCATCAGACTGTCTCTGCTTTGCATAATTCATGGGATAGACAGAGACAAGGTGCTTTCTAGTGAAAAACATCCATCTCAACTACTTACTCAGTTCAGACTATATTTTTCCTTTACCTTTTGGGACGTGGTAGAGTGTGCTGAAGAGAAGGGAAAAAACAGGCATTTTAACAAATTGATTCTGGTTCAAGGGTAGCGTGTCTTAATTTGCAAAGATTCTTCAAACTGTGTGTTTTTAATTATTTAACTATCCTAAAATTACCAAAACAAAAAGCAGCATGAACAAACTAAAATATGATCAGCAGGCTATCAACAAACTTGGAGAATGTTGGTTTTCTTTATTTAGCTATGAATCGAGTTTTTATTTTATTTGGTTTTTTTTGCAACTTGGTCCATGCTTATTGGAAATTATATTGATTGCTCTAATAATCATTTGTTTACATAATGCATACATGCCACAATCCTTACATATGAAAGTTTAAGTATGTATTTGAGAAGTATCCAGACTAGCTTGCTCTACAAAATCTATTTTTAAGAAAAAACTGTCAAAGAGGGAATGTTGTATAGTGTTCATTTAACTATAAACTACTTCACTCAAATCAATGACCACAGCTTAGCAAACTTTCTCCCATGACTCATGAATGTACAGTATATGGTGGGAAGTGTAATATTTACTGAAATATATAGGCCATGGTGTTACCTCTGTTGTCTGTAGTTCTCCTCTGTGGCTTTGTTAAGACTAACTATGCAACAATGATCTAGGCTTTGGTGGTTTGGTTATGTATAGGCCATCTAGAGCAAGGCATCTAGGCTCAGATGGATCATTGTCTTTGCAAAGACCATTTGGGAATAAAGCATCACTGAACCAAAGGAGAACTACAGGTAACATTCCATGACACCAACATATTTCAAGTAATAGACCTAACCACCATGTAGCTATGCTCCTGTGACTCATTCAATGTATCTATGGTATGTAATGACAGGGAAAACTTAATAAATACATTCAATAAGAGCTTCTTTTTTTTTTTTTACAAATTAGAAAATACTACAGATTTAGCCATAGCTCCTACCAAACTGACATTTTTAGTTTTTATTTAGGTGGCGTATGTGCCTAAGGACTGCATGATTTGTGTAAAAATAAATCATTATTAAAAATACAAAAACAAAAGGTAGACTGTCTTGATTTACATTTGTACAAGCAGGCAGCCATAGTATCACCCTACAAAACGTCATTATGTTTTTTGGGTATGCATTAGCCATCATGTTTGAGTAAAATTACTGCTCAAGAAAAATCAATTAAAATACAAATAAAAACTGTCTTAGTTTGAATTTAGTAAAGGCAAAGGGTGTTTCTAACTGTACATTTACTGTACTTTACTTTCCCCCCCAACACCTTCAAAAGTGTTGATGTCACACAGCAATCTTCAACAATTCTACAATGGAGGTGGTAGAGGAGGTAAGACTGGCCCAAAGTGTCAATGAGAGGCTCTGTTGGCAAGACAAGTCCAGATATGGTGCCCCTGTTTGTTTTGTTTGTTTGTTTTTCCTCCCTTTGTGATGAAGAAACTGTCCCTGTCCCTCGTGTCTGTCATCACAACAACCATAGTCAGAAGAAATATACCAAAGAATAGGTAGCTAGATCTCAAGGTTAGCCTCTGTTCCACTATCTTTTGGTTTCCAATGAACTTTGTGGTCAGTGATTTCTGTATGTAAAAAAGTGTTTTCACTTGATATTTGAGAACTAAATAAACACAAATAAAAATGTAAGACTGAAAGTTATTGGAGCAAAAGATAACCTGGAAGGAAGGTGGATAACTTTGTAGATATCTTTAGAGACTTCAGCTGTCTGCGATAGAACTTGCATGCTACATGTTTGTAGCAATACTGTCAGATTGTAAATATGTTTGCAACCGATTGTCTATAATGTGGTATTAAAACCACAAAATGACTCATCTGTCCAGCTGTCTTTGTGTACCTCTTCTTCTATGTTGCTCAAACATTATCAATTCATTATAAAATTGTTCCAACAAGGTTTTAACAGAATCAATAGGTAATGTGGCCAACCTGGCTCAGGTTGGTTGTAAAGAATGAGTGGAAAGATTCTCCAAAACTTTGTCCCTAGAGGCAAAAACAAGAACTGACCTTCCTATAAACTCACACAATTCTGTTTTCAAATTTGGCTATTACATTTTTCTGAGACCTGAAAAGATACTGAAACCAAATAGTTGATTTCCTTAGCATTACTTGGGGTTTATTATCAGTTTTTATTTTACTTAGAAATAAAGCAAATTTTCTTAAAACTTGCTGATAACTTATAGGAATAAATAATCAAAATAAAAATACAATTGACTCCTAAACAAATTGAGGCTCTTTTAATGTCTTTACCTTGCATCTATTTTCCCATTTACATTTGTTATAACTGAGTTTGGAATTGGATAACTTTTTTATCTTTTGTAGAAGTAAAAACTGGTTAAACGCTCTGTAGATTAATAGCTTAATGCTATTGCCTGTTGTTTAAAAGATTATTGCATAAAGAGTAAAACAGTATTAGATTTTTTTAAGGTCTTATTAAATAAAACCTCGACAAAGTGTTCCCAAAAAGTTGGGAACATTTAGGGGCATAAAATGGTCCAAAATATCTGTAAGCTGAAGGATTAAGGTTTCCTTCTCTGGAACTAACGGGTCAAGAACAACCCCTGAATAACAACCCCGCGCCATAATAACCCCACCACCATACTTTACACTTGGCTTTATGCTCTCAGACAAGTACTGTTCTCTTTCTAACCATCAAACACCGACTTATCTATCAAATTTTCAGAGAAGTGTGATGCCTCACTTCAGACAACATGTGTCCACTGCTCTAGAGTCCAGTGGTGAATTTACATCACTGCGTCCAATATTTAGCATTCCACTTGAGGGTGAAAGCCTTGGATGCAGCTGTTCAGTCATGATATGCTCATTCCCAGAAGCGCTCAACACACTGTTCTTGAGCTAATCTAAAGGCCACATGATATTTTGGAAATTAGTAGCTATTAGCGCTGCAGAAAGTTGCTGATATCTTTGTTTTGTGCATTAACCCCACTCACCACATCAAGGCTGGCTTCCACTTCGTTACAATACCATTAACAGATAACTGTGGAATACTTAGTAGTAGGTAATTCATGGAACTCCTTAGAATGGGTCATCTTTTTGCAAATGTTAGAAGTAGTGTGAATGCCTTGGTGTCCAGTATGTTTTGCAGTACAGTGTATCCAAACTATATAAAACCAGCTTTTTGCTTTTAACTTGAAGCTGAAGTTAGAATCAGAGGGTGGATTGACAAGTTTGTGTCATCTTTTCAAAGTCATAAGCTTTAAAGTATCATCAGACTTAGTTGTGGCTAGTTAGACACAGCCGTGAAAATGTTATTTAACAAGTTGAAGAGAGTTGAATAGGAAGGAAGTTTAATATAATTTCATGCATGAAATTAAAGCAGTCATTCAAACGTAAGTTCATTTAGACGAGGTCTGCATTTAATGTTGTCTTGTTGTCTTTTATAGTAAGTCTGATACAGAGACTATCAGACCTCTGAACGTCATCAGACTTCTAGGTGCCATGTAAGAACATTTAAAGGAAAACAAACATCACTGCTGTCTCCACCAGTCTAATGTAGGAGCTCAACAATCTGACATCAGTTGTCACTTTGACAAACTTATACAAATTAATAAAAAATCCCCCACAGTAAATTGAGAGATATTATACAAATTTGTAATTGACATAGCAAAAATCTGGTATACAAAACACTTTTATAAGTTTGATATACAATTGACTCACGTACTGTAGGACACTTGCCTTAACAGCAAACTAATTCCATGTTTTGCAGCGGTCATGCAAATTTTCTGCTCTCGTTTTTTTTCTCAGTTTATGCTCGTTTTTTATTTGTAATTTGGCCACTTATCCCTTCAAAAGTTGTCTCATTTTTCACACTTAGTGAATCATGGAAACTCAACGGCCAGTGTTAACAGACATGCACAATTAATATTTTGAGGAATGTCTATTTTGCAAATTTAAAAAAAAAATCTTCAAATTTCCAATTTCCTTGTGTAACATTTTGTCACATTTTAGAAACTTGCTTGTGAAAGCTGTTGGCAGTTAGTCCCTATCATTTGCAGCCCACTGAGGTACAGACTTTAACTTGGTAGCTGTTGTCTTAACTTGCTGAAGATTAAAACAAGAACAGCATAACTTCAACAGCGACCATGATCGGCATGAAAAACATGCAGGGTCTTTAACGCAAGTGTCTTTGTCAATAAAAGAAAAATTGGGGCTGCATAACAATGAGCCGCAAAAACTAGAAATTGCTCTTTGTCTAAACTAAAATGATTTCAAATCAATAGATAAAGTTTTTTCTTTGTTTGTTTGTTTTTTAAGAATTTGAAGTTTGATATTAATTAGAAACCTTTCTGTTAATGAACTATAATACAATCAACTGTTCCCTAAGAATAGGATGTAATATATTAGTAGGTGGATTAAGTCTTTTTGTGTTCGGTGTATTTGTTTTCCTTCTCTGACAGACAGATAAATTATCTCTGGGCTTCGTTTACTGTCTTTTCCTTTCATACTTTATGTGCTATAAGACTTTAACAAGCAGTCACACTGGATTCAACTTTAACCATTTTTTCCTCAATGTCACTGTCTTCTTCCATGTCTGGTGTTACTTATAAATTCCTTGTTCTTGTTGCATGCTCTTTTGGCATGAAGGACCTGAATGGCCGTGCAGTTTTGATCTGTCTCACTAGTCCCTTCTTTTAGGCCGCTGTGCAACCCAGAGGTTTTGTGTTCTGTTTGTCGCAGCATGCCTTTGGCACTTGCGGGGTTTATTCTGTGTTTTTGTGTCCAGCATTTGGTTCCTCTGGTTAAGAAAATGAATAATTTCCTTGACACTTCTTAAAGTTTATTTCAATTGTTTTTTGATGGGTTTTTGCTCCTTGCACAGTCCTTGTCCAGTGTTGGCTACATAGCTTTGCATGGCACCGTGTGTTAGCTTAGACGTGTGTTTGTAAAGAGGGATGTTCTCTTTTTTCCAGCAAAGATGTCACGGAAATTAAGCTTGCCTACTGAGCTAAAGCCAGACTTGGGTAAGCCTTGACTTCGTGTCTCCAAACAGTTTATGTAAAAAATACAGTTTGCTTTTTCTTCCTTTTGACTGGATTCCATTCCAGTCCAACCCAGTTTTATCTGGGTATCATCTGAAAAATTGACAAGTTGTGCAAATGTTCCCTTAAGTTTGCATGAGTCAAAAGTAGCACTGATCTGATCTGAAGTGAACTTTATCGAGCCAAATCAAATTGGAATTAAATTCCCACGTTTTGATATTGTGCCTCAATATTATTTGTGTTCAATCATCGTAGGTGTTTGAAAAGAGGTCAGTGGTGCTAAGCTAATCTTTGCACACCCCTTCTCACTCTGAAGCTTTATGTAACTTTTGCAGCTTTCTGTTTCTAATCTGTGTTCTTTATGTACTTTCTTTTCTCTGTCTTACTGATTTTGTTTTAATATACAAAAACTTTCTTTTTCATAGGACTAAAAAAGTAAACGAATGTAACAGAAGGATTTGATGGAACTGTAGGATTGATTTCAACAGGCCAAAATAAAATGTAAAAGAGCCAAAACCTTCAGTTGTTTACATGTCCTAATATTTTCTGCAGTATTTAGNTAAGCTAATCTTTGCACACCCCTTTCACTCTGAAGCTTTATGTAACTTTTGCAGCTTTCTGTTTCTAATCTGTGTTCTTTATGTACTTTCTTTTCTCTGTCTTACTGATTTTGTTTTAATATACAAAAACTTTCTTTTTCATAGGACTAAAAAAGTAAACGAATGTAACAGAAGGATTTGATGGAACTGTAGGATTGATTTCAACAGGCCAAAATAAAATGTAAAAGAGCCAAAACCTTCAGTTGTTTACATGTCCTAATATTTTCTGCAGTATTTAGTTCTCCCGAGTGTTAAATCCACTGAATATTAATCAAAATACTACTTGAAAACAAGACAATTTTAAATGATAAATGTATTAAAATGTTGAGGATTTGTGTTTAATGTACACAAAAAGACATTGTGCCATTTAAATGAGGTTTACATGATACTGTTTTGTTGAAAATAATATATTTCAGTGCAAAAAACACATTATGTTTTTCTTCTTACAGGTTAGAATTAAAACCTGTGCATTTATCTGGATGCTACTAATATCAGGAACATGCCAAACTAAATTGTTGCACAGCTGCTTCTGTCTGCGGATGCTACTGGACTGCAGCTGCTTTACCTCTCTTTGTTTTCTGCTTACTGTCCTCCTGTCCGTGTGCCCGCCGCGGGGTGCCAACCCATTAGACCACCGGGACAACTCCTTCAGCCGCTCGCGCTCCTCCAGCGTCACCAGCATCGACAAGGAAGCACGAGAAGCCATCAGCTCCTTCCAGTTCTGTGAGAGCTTCGCCCGCAAAGGGGACAGCAGTTTGACGCCGTGCCTCTATGTGGGCACCTCACTAGGAACTGTGCTGGTCCTGGCGCTCACGTTACCGCCTGCTGGGGAACAGCGACAGCTGCATCCAGTTATTATTTCACCCACAGGTCTGTGAAGGGGATTTTCAGAAAATCTGTAAATAAAGAAAAACAAAAACAGCTGGTTTCAACTTTTTATTACATCCACCAGGTATGTTGGTGCGGCTGAAGGGAAGTGTTTTGCGGATGGGTTTCCTGGACTCCACAGGTACCCTGCTGCCTTCTGCATATGAACCTTGGTATGAACCGAACACTACAGCAGATGGCGAAGAAAGAGAGAAAGTCCGTAAGCGCCGGCCTGTCTCCGTGTCACCCTCCTCCTCCAAAGACTTCAGTGAGAGCCAGTTTGCTGTTGTGTGCTCAGAGAAACAGGCCAAAGTCATTTCCCTCCCCTCCCAGACCTGCATCTATAAACACAGTATCACAGAGACCTCCTTCATTTTACGAGCAGATGTTGTGCAGATGAATCAAGGCGTGTGCCTGGCGTGTTTTTGTGCTAATGGCCACATTATGACCCTCAGGTAAGAAATGAATCTGAATCCAAGATCAGAAACAGTGTAGTTAATTAATCTGTTAGAGTAAAAAAGGTGAATATTTATGCAGGTTTAATATGGCCGCACCTGTGTACGGTGTATTTCATTAAAAAAAAGCAAATCTGACCTTGTTTACTAATATCTTAACTAGGAAATATTCCAAAACCTGCTAATGTTGTTTTCACTGACCAGTATTTAATTTAGTTAATTTTGCTGGATTTTTTTTCACAGTGCAAAATGCAAAATGAGAGTTCATTGCCTTTTAATAATGATTCACCTCTATTTTGTTTGTTTATGATTAAACAAAATGAAAGGCCCGTTAGAGCGCTAAACAACATGTTTTTTGCAATAATTACGTATGCGATTTGTTTTTATTTAAAAAAAATTGTAATCTTTTTTGATGTCTTTCAAACTTGTAGTACTTTTTTTCCACCACTAGAGTGAGTATAAGCTAGTTCTGGCTGAGCTCCTGATCTGCTGCTCAAGGTTCTTTCAAAGTCATTGAGTCTCTTGAACGCTGCCATACTGTGTGACAGTGTGAGAAATAATACTGGTTTCTGTCACCTGTGGTGGTTAGTGGAAGTTACGGGGTTGTTATTTGGCTCATTACTGCCCCCTGGTGTTGGAAATAAAAGCCATTATTTTCTTCATAGCATACCTTTAAAAGTGTGCAGGTGGAGAAAGACTTGCAGTTTGACTTTATAATGATGGACTATGTGGGACTCCCAGCAGCCTCACATCTCTACTGTTCAGACTGTGACTAAAAAAAAATTTGCATCCATAAATGGGATACTTTGTCATTTTTATGTGGTCCACTTCTAATCCCTTAAAGACCCAAACCAACAATTTACCCAAACTTAAACATTGCAGTTTACCTGACTGTGACAATGACTGCAGGACATGCTTCATTCTCATGCAGTATGTGTCAGGTTTTGTAATTGAAGCGGCGTGCATTAGTGTGTTGTTTGTCCTCATCAATCTTTATTTCTCAGCAGTGACAGAGACAGAACAACCATCCATATGGGTGTGTGACAAAGCAAAGATGTTCAGCTGTCTCCTTGTCAGTGTGGGTTTCTGTGTTTATGTAGTTGTTTGATCTAAAAGCTGTTTTAAGAGCTGCAGCAGATTCAAACATGCTACTTATAGTGTCGGGAGTTTTATTTATTATTATTAAGAAGTCCAGGTTCTCCCGCACTTGATTTAATGATTTAAGTGGCACAAACGAGTTCAAGTTTAGACATTAAACCGAGTTAAAAATGGAAATTATATTTATTGGTGCTGGATAAACCAAAAGTAATCCAAATCATTTTTGTGCTTTCTATTCAGTGTCCCGGGACTGAGACCGCTCATGGATGTAAACTACCTACCTTTGACAGACATGCGGATAGCTAGAACATTTTGCTTCACCAATCTGGGTCAGGCCATGTATCTCTGCTCCCCCACTGAGATTCAGAGGATCACGTATAGCCAGGAGACTTGTGAAAACTTACAGGTGATTTTTTTATGTTGCCTCATGTGTTTAATTTTCCCTGCAGCAGGTCTGTTAGAGCTGCTTTAAAGACCCATTTGGCCTTTTCTGTGAAAAGACCAACGAGTTTGAACACAAAATGTTCTGCAAACCTCAACTTTTTCTACAAAAATGCTTAAATCTTACGTTAATTTAACAACCTGGCTTGATTTTTATCTCATTAAAGTTTCTAATGGGACACATTTAGCTGTAAATATTATAACTCTTGCAGTAGTTGGGGAAATATTTGTATCTGTCCGAACTTATGGTGATGTAAACTCCATAGAAAACATAGGCATTCAATCAGTATTGACTTTAATGCAATACATCAGAGTGTGTTGATGTTTCAGGAGATGCTAGGTGAACTGTTTACACCAGTGGAGACACCAGAAGCACCCAACAGAGGCTTCTTCAAAGGCCTCTTTGGAGGAGGAGCTCAGTCACTGGACAGAGAGGAACTATGTATGTTGAAGTTACATAAAACATTCATTATTTGTTTGAAGCTCTACCCTACAGTTGGATACAACATCCCGTTGTGCTTTTTGTTTTTGTTCTTCTTCACTCAGTTGGTGAGATAGCAGCTGGGAAACCCTCTCGAAGTCTGGCCCAGCACATCCCCGGTCCAGGTGGGATTGAAGGGATGAAGGGAGCTGCTTCGGGCGTGGTTGGGGAACTGGCACGTGCTCGGATAGCGTTGGATGAAAGAGGCCAAAAACTGGGCGAGCTGGAGGAGAGGACAGCTGCCATGATGGCAAGCGCTGATTCCTTCTCCAAACACGCCCACGATGTAAGTAAATGTGTTTTTTTTTTAAAAAAAACAATAATGAGGGTCATAAAGGCCCTGATGTTTTTGCTGGAGGAAGACGACCAGTGTGGTTCTTCTAGAAACTGGATAGTTACAGATACAGAACAGTCTTGGTTGAAACAATTTGATAACTAAAGCTTATTAAATGTGGGTTATTTGTACTTGTCTCTATCTGAGAACAAAATCAAATTGAAATGCATCAGATTTGTATTTTTTTTTAACCTGTTAAAATGCTCATTTTTAAAAGTTTCCAGATTTTTTTTAAACTAAGCCTCTTTCCCCACCAGGGGGCAGTACAGAACCACATTGACAGTTTAGTGATTTATTTAGAAACATGTTCTGATGCAAAGCCATTTTCCCTTTCAAAATAAGACACTTTTGATGTCTCTGCTTTCAGTAGTATATAAAATTTTAATGATCCATGAGCATAAAAGGTATTACATTAAAAAATAGCTTAAATTACTGATGAATAATTTATTGTTGTGTCTTTATCAGTGTCCTCATCCTTCGCATTTCTTTGTTTACAGATGATGTTGAAGTGCAAAGACAAAAAATGGTACCAGTTCTGATAAGTGACTGAAGAGGGAGGAGTATGGATTGGAGTGTTGTGTGGACTAACTGACTGACCTTCCATCAGCTCATTCGGACTCGCTGTGACTCCCACCCATCCGTCTTTCCATTCAGCCGTCCCTCCGAGCCTTCTTCACTGACACATTTGGGATTTTTTTCCCCAGCACAATGTCAAATACTGTTTTTACCTCAATCTGAGGGTGGAACCGAGGAGATAGTCGGGAGGGGGACGGACAACCTCAAAGGGAATAAATACTGTCTTCTTTTGTTGGTTTTGTTTTACATTCTTGTCTCTTTATGTTCAGCCTCCCCCTCTGAGATAGCAGGCTGGGTCCGAGCACCTGGAGATTCCTCATTCTCATTTGCCAAAATGTCCCTCACTGTCACCACTCTGTACCTTTACAGCCAATACTCAAACCAACACATATGGCTGAGAATATCTAATCAAGTGGCAGAGAGTTGTTATAACAGAAAAAAGACACAATAATTTAAATGAATCAGTATATAAACATAGATCTAATAAATGTGCAATGCTGTATCTATTTGTAGACTTTTGTACTTAAGTATGAAAGGAAGGGATAACTCATCAAGAGAATGGAAAAGAGGTGAGAAGACGAGGGAGGCGGCATGATTGTGAAGCCTCCACTATTACACGAGTCACAAGGATTAAAGCAACTCTGATGTAAGCTGGATATTTCATCATCTTGCTCAGTCTCTGAACTCTTCTGTTTCTGAGTCTTTCATATTGTTACCAACAAAGTGACTGTGTGTGTGAGAGAGAGAGAGAGAGAGGAAACAAGTGTGCGCTTCCAGTCATCTGTTCATTTTTGGCTGAAGTGTTTGCTCTATTATTGGAAAACTTATTTTTCTAAATTTGTGGAAAATTTATTTTTGATTTCTTAGATTGTTTTGTTTGTTTTGTCAACCAACACAAATTCCATTCTTCTATTGAAAAAAGGGCTGGAATTCACATGGAGGGCAAAGATTATGAAATTTCTGACGCAGAAACATGAGAAACCATTATTTTCTACAAGCAACATCATTGAACTTGCTAACCTTTACGTAGCGGATGTGATGCTAACAGCTTCTAATTTTCTGATGTCACAAACAAATTCGCCAAGTTTATGCAGGATAAAATCAGTGTTAAAGTGGTAGTTCGGGTCATTTGAAGTGGGTTTCTGTGAACTTTCAGTAGCTGTTGTAGGGAATTCTTTGAATGATCTCAGATAAAAAAAAGGCTAATGGCTAATTCCAGTTGGGCCAAAATAAAAGTATTAAAACAAAATATAATCTCTAAACTTTCATTGCAGTTTACGCAAACACTGTTTGGAACATTTATTTATGGTTTACATCAAATTAGTCCAGCAGAAATATTATTGTAATCTTACAGGAAGTGACCTAGCCTGCACAGGAAGTGCTACTTGCAAATAACTTTTTTCCATATTATCCATGTTATGTAAAACTAATAACAGCACAAAGGTTTCTAATATATAATTTGATTAAACTGCTTTGAAATTTTTGAGACTGAAGTACTTTAATCTCGGTTCTGCTCAGATCAGCTGTTAGCTTCTCGATGCAGTCAAAATTAAATTGTTTCTCCAGTTAACGTGGTTCAGGTCGTATTTTAAACAAGTATAAAACAGATTTTTATAGAAACCCAATTCAGATGATCTGAACTGTCCTTTAAATAAAGTATTTTTCTTGAGAATTGGGGCGTTTTCAAGATCTGGATTACTCTTTAGTATTGATTTGACCTGCTTAGAAATCTTAATATTATTCATGAAGGGACAGTGGAAAAACTGTAGTGCAATACTTGAAAGATAATAATTAGTTTTGTTTCCTCACATTTGTCTGTGTGATGGGATTGTGGGCTTGTCTGTCATGAAATATTAATGTTTAAACATTGACTTTCATTACTTCTGTTATGTTTGCAGTATCACTCAAATGTGTTGTATCTCTGTCAAACCTTTATTTGTATATAAGTAAATAGTTTGACAATCTTTGACTAACTAGAAAGTAAACATTAAGATTGCACAAGAAAAAAAAATTTAAAAAAAACAGGAAAAAAAAACAAACAAAGAGGAGACAGGCCATATTTTTTCTGACGCCAAAGAGTTGCTTTAGCATTTCCATTGCGTTATCACATGACCCTGTTTTTGGGAACCAGATGACACGAGAGCAGATGGAGGATTGGATCTATTTTCAACTTGTATTGCCTTTAGTCCTCATCAGAGTTTTTGAATTTGAAAGTTGCAGTTTAATGCCATAAAAAGTTACATTTCAGCTCATTTTAAATGTTGCTTGATTTAAACCAAACTACACCCGATTCAGTAGCTTTGGCAGTCATATGTGTGAATGCATGTGTGTCTGTGGGTGAGTTTTGTCTCCCATCGATATCAGGTAATTGAATTTCATTTGTTTTCTGGTCATTTCATGTCCCAGTCTGGTGAAAAAGTGAGTTTCCAGTTGAGTGTCTGTTAGATGACAGCAAAGAAAGCCACCAACAAAGTGAGTAAAGAGGATATTTAAGTTCTTTTCCACTTTTCAGACTCTCAGAGGTTCCAGTTACAGAACAGATCTAGTCTTTTCTGTGTTCAGTGTGTAATGTGGATGTTTGCTGGAAGCTTTGTCTTATTTTTTTTTTTCTTCGAGGTGAAGAAGAAGAAAAAAAACTTCAGGAAAAAATGTATTTTCTTTTTCACACTGTGTTGTCTCCAAAGTCCCTTTTCTTTTTGTCGATGTGTTATTTGTTTCCTTTTTAAAATTATTTAGTCCCTCATCTCTAACGGACTTGTTACACATTCAGTATGCAGTATTCGATCCACGCAAACAACACAAGGGAGTCCTGCCTATTTACCACATCCCCATCTTCTGTGCTGGATTCTACAGTTATCAGTGGGTTGCAGTATTTCTTTTCTCATTGTAGCCAATTTTCTTGTACAGTTTTATGCAAATTTCACATGGATGTTTATGAATTTATCTGCTGCCACAAAACGTTTAGAAACTCTGTAGATAGAGATTACTGTGCAATGGAAAATAAAAGTGAACATGTATTTATTTTGTCTTTAAAATCTTAATTTTAACCACAGTACACACTACATTTTATTGTGGATGCTTTCTCAGTTATTCTATAAATTACTACCCTTAAAGGTATGAAGAAAACGTTTGATTTGGATGATCAGTGCAGCTTTACATGCAATGAGAGCATTTAGGTGGTTTCATTGTTGATGATCTTTGTTCAAAAGAAATCATTCATTTCAAAGACAAGTTAATTAAAAACTGGTAAACAACAAAAAAAGAGACACATCAATAGTTTAGATTTAACATGTGATGTGAGAAAAGATGCTATTTCTGACTCTTTGTAATAAGTTTGTATAAACCTTAAGATTAGGTCATGCTCATCATTTATTCAGTCAGTTGTATCAGAAAAATGAAACTAAATAATACACGTATACATCTTTAGCTCTCCAGAGATCCAAACTTATATTAAAGTATGGAGACTTACTCTCCAGCATGTGTGGAACTACACAATAAATCCTTTAATGCTGTTGTAAAATGTTCCACATCTCCACTAGAGGGCAGCAAATAAACACGGTAGCCTGAACTTGTTTTCATCACAAACCACGTGGTGATAAATCAAGAGTTACCGTAGAGTGCTGGACTAAAATCTCTTCTTTTGAGCTTATGAAATGCTTGTTACTATATATACAGTCTAAGAGTTAGAATAAACATTGGTTATTTTAAGGAGGAGTTAAAATTGGTGTTAAATGAATCTTGAAGTTTCTGAGTCTGATTTTCTTGGGAGTTTTTTTTTTTCTTCTTTTGGGAAACCCCAAAATCTTTTGTTTGAATTCACATCCACATTTTGGAAATGCTAGACGTATTTAGGATATTTGTTTTTGACACTTTACTTATGATTCATTCAGTGTTACAAAATGCAGTAGATTTCTTTTCTGTTTAAAGTTTTTGGTATTTTGCTTTGTAGATTTGTGAAGAGCAGCAATAGAAATTGGGGGGGGGGGGCTGTTTGGACAGTTTAGAAATATATAAAAGAATAGAGCAGTTCAACCAGGGAGTGAAGAAGCATGACAAAGATAAAGTGAGAAAAGAAAAGAGGTGGTGTTGAAAGGGGATAAACTTTTGTCATTAAGCGACCATCATGGAACACGTGATTAACTCACAATCCATCACTGACAGGCTGAAATAGCCCAGAATAATCGACAGGAGATCAAATGTGGCTTTCATTATCCTGGAGTATTCAACAAAAGAGTTTCTGAGTTTACTGTCTCTCTCAGTAACTACAGCCTGCCAGTCCTGAGGTACATCTACTGCAACACTTTTCATACTATAGGATGAAGAAAGCATGTCATTTATTATCAAGACCATGGTTATTATAAGGATGGTTATTGGTGAAAATTAAATAAGAGGAAATCCAACCATCTGTGGAATGGTGTGATTTCTCAAAATGCTAAACACATTAGCAAAGTAAGTATTCCAGTCAAACAGTTCTTGGAGCATATTTATGAACCTTAGCTGCCGTATGTCCAATTAAGTGTTCCATCTACTAAATTTAAATCTTTGTCATGTTCATGGACAGAATCTTATTGTGGGTGTTTTGTTTGGGAACTTTAGGGTCTCATCTCTGTTTTTTTTTTTTTTTTTTTGCAGATGACTTGGTGGTGCTATAGCATCTTCAAGCCTGATTAAACCTTTCAATCTGAAATTTGATGATTAGTAGCAGAGTGTGCTGCAGCCTTGATGAGTCTGTTCTTCCAAATTTGAAACTATTGTTCTCAATTGCAACAAAAAGGGGGGCATGTTTTCTCCAGGATGGAGGTGATTCTTTACATCAAGGTTTTGTTGTATGTATAATTTTTGCTGTCCCACTCCTACAGTATCAAAATGCTGCATTACCTCTTGAGTGTCAGTTTGTCCCCCTTTTTTTTTTCTTTACCAGATAAGTTGTTAAAAAAATCTGATTAAAGACACCTTAATATATTTATTCAAATGTATTCATGCTGTGTTTGGTTAGACTGTCATGTTGTATTTTTATGCAAATTTAATGACAAATGTGTCTCTAGCTAAATAATAGTGTCCACCATTTTTTCGGCTTAACCAGGGTTTGGTCGCAGTGGGAAATTCCAGACATCACTCTCTGCAGTGACACTCTCCAGCTCATGAGGGATTTCAAGGTGTTCCCATGCCAGAGAGGATATATGATCCCTCGAGAGTTCTGGCTCCTCCCAGTGAGACCTGCCTGGAAAACCTCCAGATAGAGGTAATCAGGGGACATCCTAATCAGATGCCTGGACCCCCTCTGTGAACTCCTTTTTGATGAGGATGAGTAGCAGCTGTACAGAGCTCACCCCCTTATCTCTGAGGCCCATACAGATGCAGCTCATTTCAGCTGTTTGTATCTGGGATCTTATACTTTCAATCCAATCCAGATCTCGTGACCACAGTTAAGGATCGCAAAGCTTTGCTCCAACAGACCAGAGCGATGTCCGCATCACTGTGGATGAAGCTCCAATCTGTCTGTCCACCTCCTGCTCCATCCTGCCATCACTCATAATCAAGACACCGAGATACTTAAACTGCTCCACTTGAGGCAAAGACTCAACCTAAAGAGAGCATTCCACATTTATCCAGCTGACTACTGTGGCATCGATCTCTCATCCCGGCAGCAAACAACCCCAGTGCACTCTGAAGGCTCCAACAGAACCATGTAATCTGCAAACAGCCGAGATGAGACACCGAGGTTCCCAAACCAGACAGCCACCTTGTTTCAATGATGCTGTGACATCCTGTCCATGAACACCACAAACACGATCAAAGTCCAACCCAACCCATGAATGTGGATGAATATTATAAATTGAACATACTAGCTGAGTCATGCTTTTGTTCATCTTGGAAAATAACTTCTTGAAAGATTCATGAACAAACTCTTCAGTGTTTTTTTTTTTTTTAAATTAAATAATGCTAAGAAAATCTAATCTCCCCCATTTTATTGTGAAAGAGTCGGTACTGAGTCATCATCCTGTCTTTGTATAAAAATCCAAACAGCGATCATTTTATTTAAATAAAATGCTTCTAGTTTTTCACCTGAGATACTGAAAGGCTAAAGGGTAAATTGAGGTGAGAGGAGAACAGACACAAAGGGATTAAAACATGTTGGCTGAAACGAAAAAAAAAACATTGTGCAGTTTGGCTGAAAGTATGACGAGAAGGTCAGTGGAGAGAAATGTTTGTTGATGCATACTGTTTGAACTACTGACTGAGTGAGAAAATAAGGTCAGGTGATCCAGAACCAGGCATGCAGCTCAGCAAATGATATGTCAGTGTGACGGTTGCCATGGTGACGAGAAACATGAATGACCTCAGCCATGTCTGCACAGCGGGAATCAGTGTGACACCCAAACAGGATTAGGATGAATGTGTGTCTTGGTCTCCTCATGGTGTATCATTTGATACATTCATTTTTTCTGAATAATCACACAGTAAAAAAAAAAAAAGGAATAGTTCAGATTTGGAATTTTTGGGGAAACTTTCTCATTTGTTGTATGCTTCATACTGGAGAAATGGGGATTAGTCACAGCAGGGCAAGTTACAAAGTTAGTTTCAGTTTGAAAAAGTCAGTTCTTACAAACACACCTGTAATCTTTACACTGCATATATTTTACATTTCATGTCTATTTTCATTGAAATATTCCCAGTAGGAATTATATATGATAATATATTTTCCCCTAATCTAATATGTAAATTGTCTGTTATTTGGACCTGTCGCTACTGGAAAATATGCTCCGGTGTAAGAAAGAGGCGTCTGAAACAGACAGTGTGGCTGAATCTTTGACCCTGTGACTTAAAGGTAAAGTATGTAAGAATTTTATAGTGAAATATTCACACAACAGTCTAACGTCCCACTGATGTTGAAAATAAAGTCACTTTGTAATGGATCTCGATCTCAGTCGGCTGGATGGTCACTAGTTTTGGTCATTTTAAAAAAGCTAGCCCGGACCGGAATCATTATTTACACGTCCAGACTTCCTGGTTCCATAACGAATCACATGTGAGTCTGCAAGGCTGCCAAGTCTTCAACACAAGCAGCTGGAATTCAACGAGCAGCAGCAAAAAGTAATAAACAACCACATCCTTCCAACTGAGCAGCCGCGCTGCACGTGATGGGTTGACTGTCAGGATATTTTAATACCCCTAAGTTAAATAACTGTGAAAAAGACAATCAGTCAAACACAGAGTATGGTTTCAATGAGCTTTGCAAAGGAGAACGCCCCAACCAAGGTGTTGAGACGATTCTGATGTGTTCACCTCTGCATTGCCTTTTTATTCACAAAGACACCTCCCATCTGGATGAAGCAAGGAACGGAAACAAGTGTGGGTCAGATAATGAAGTCAGAGTGGAATAAACAACCACACCTGTGGATAAACAACAGGAACAAGTCGTAAACCAACTGGTTTCTAAGATAAAGACAGAAGTGTTTTTTCAGGCCAGGTCTCTTTCAGTTCACTTACTCCTGCAGCATGACCTGTGACCTTTTACCAACATCGTAAAACCTTAAAATCTCCAACATTCACTGTGTTCATTTTGTCTTCGTTTCAAAGTAAATTTTGGTTTTATTTTAAAAGACAAGTTGTTTGAAAGGGTACCAGATGCTGTAAACGTACCTGCTGACAGTTTCAACTGCTGACTGCAGTCTTCTTCAGAGCGTCTTATGACGTGTTGCTGTTGTGTCATTTATCAGCTGTGCTGGTCTGGAGGTGTGTCGCACCACACCCCCAGACCAGCTGCGATTCTCCTCTCCGCCGCTGCACGTGATGGGGCGTTCAAACACACTTAGGAAAACTCAACTCTGAACAAATAGGCCTTCAGACAGTCCCAAAAATTGAACAAATACAAGAGAAACGTAACGAGAATTAACATCAGAACTGGCAACCCAACAGAAAAATCAGGGAGGGGAGGGGGTGAGTAGCTGAGAGTGGAAGATTTTTTTTCTACATGAACTGCGGGATTCTAATTTGACGACAAGGTCTAATTCTTACATACTGTACCTTTAAATATGATGTTAAAGGTTGAATATAGAACAATTTCCACTGGGCATTTAGAGGGTTACAGAATGACATTACAATATTTTCTTTAAAAATCACTAGCTACGTTTACATGGGCACATTTAATCTGAATAAACGCCCAATCGGAAAAAAAATACATCATGTAAACACGTCAATCAGAATGTTTTGATCCGATGCAGCCTGATCAGAATGAAATTTCCTTCCAATCGAGAGGGGTGGTTTTGTCCGATCTTCATTCGGATAGACGTGCATGTACACACCCATTCGGAAAGAAAGGGTGAAAAAAGCCCACTGCTCATGCGTACAACTTCAGCGTGACGTCTTTCTGCTTTCGCAGACCCAAGTAGAAAACATAGCGGGAAGTAAACAGAAGTGGTCTGCTGGTGCAGTCATCCTGTCATCCTGCTCTCCTCTCCTGTGGTGGAGGAGCAGTAGCAATATGTATTCAGCCTCTAGCTTGGTTAATGCGACCAGTAAAAACCCAAACATAAAGGTAATCACCCGCAGAGGGTCCATATGGGAAAACGTGAGTCAGCTCGAGCACACGATGGGGCGGGAAAGACGTGCAGAAAGGACGGAGTTTGTTTACTTTTTTTTCTTCCCCCGGAAAGACAACTCGCTGTGCGCATGCTCAACTCATTTAACCTGATTGAGTGCTTGGTGCATGTGTACTCATGACATGATCAGATCATTTCAGTTAGTGTCCATGTAAACAGGGATTTGGGAATTCCGATCGACCAAGATTTTAATCAGATTGGGGAAATTTGGCGCATGTAAACGTAGCTACTGTTTAATTAAAATACAATAAAATAAAATTTTGATTTTGACGAGCTCAATGTTGGTGTTATGTTTATGTCTACCAGCTAATAGCGGGCCCCGTTGCAGGTTGCCTAATATGGTAAATAGTCTGTTCAGTACAGCAGAGTCGGCAAGTCAAGCGGCTGCTTCAGAGCCTCGGAGATTTCATTATCCCTCTCAGAAGAGGAGCGACCAGAGGAAAGGTTTAGGTGAAGCTACATCAGATGGACCCAAATAAAAAACTTTCACAGCATCAAAACGTACGCGGAAATGTCAAACCTGGCATCCACACACTAGACGTCGCTATGGTGTTAATGTTCCATATCCAACCTTTAACCCAGCTCTTTAAACGCTGCTGTATGGAATTAAAATGTCTAACAACTATTTTTCTTTTTACTGTCTGCAAGGAGGCATGAAAGTGACAGTTTGATGGAACGCATACAAAACAAAACACCCAGCCTACACGACCAGTTTCAATTTGCAGTTATATTTGGTTGTGAAATACCACAGTACAAATTGACACAAATTGAGATTATGAGTGTGTGTAATTACAGCAGGCACTAAAGTAAAGTTTAATCAGTCTGGTTCTTTCAGCCATGACTAAGAAATGGAAGACTTGTTTCCAGAACAAGGAAATGAAGATCATATCTCACCGTCTGTAAATGTTGCTGAAATGGCTCAGCTTGTCTACTTTAATACATGTATTATACACAGATATTTTATACACAGACACAGAATTTGTTTTTCGTTTCTTTCACTTTATGTACTTGATGAAATTAAAAGATTCTCAGGGCCATTTTCATATTTCTCTCTGGGACTCCAGATGGCACATACCAACTCCCTTTTCTACTATTAGAACTATTTGCAGATTTTTCCCGCATATTCCCTTCAATTTATGATTAATTTCATTGTTTCTTTTTTTGTTTTTCTAGCATATAATTAGTGGTTTTAAAGCATTTGTCTTGCTGGGCACAAACACTTCTATGGTGAAAAAAAAAAAAAAACACTGAAAAAGAAACATGGCTGTCATTTGGGATCTCTTATGTAAGAATTTTTTGTTTGTTTGAATCCTTGAAATTTTTCTTATCAGGATGGTAAATGCTGTTAGGGAAAGTTTCTTTACTTTTCTTACTAGAGGAGGACTGTTTGAATATGCAAGACATGCTGCGTCTCAGTACAAAAGAAATGAATCTTTCATGGCTGGTTTGAAAACTACTGAACTGCTGCAGAGGCAAGTGCCTGATAGTTTCACTGAGTGACAGTTCTGCAATTTAATCAATAGTTAACCCAAAACTGCATTCAGGAAAATAAATCCCACAATTAGACTTTACTGATTTCTTTAAATGATGGTTTTAATATTAATGCAATGAGAGTTTGTGTTAATATAAAGACAAAAATGCTATTAATGTGCAGGAACATTTGTTTTAAACCTGAAACCCTCCTTCTCAAAAGCTGATGCACATTCATGTGAGACCCATTCAGAGAGAGAACCATCTGGCAGACACTTTCATGCAACCTGGATACCAGAACAGGTTAATTAAGAATATTCTCTGTTAGCCATAATGTGTTTGATCATACCAGGGGTTCTAATCTAGTGGTTGCACCTTATTAATGATTAACAGGAACAGCAAGGTACCTAACTTCCACGTGTGGCAACACAAACTGGGCTGTATCGCTAAGGATATGTCTAAGGAAATTATTTGTCACTTCACAGCAGCAACCATTGTACAGTCGTGATTTTTGTATAGAATGTGTGGCATGTGCTGTGATTCTCAGGGTAATACATTCATTAATTTTCTTCCCCTGGTTGTCTTAGGGTTTGCTAAGGACTATAAAGCAGCTGGGATGGTGCTACTAAGGTATAATTTGGAATTACTCGTTAACTTAACATTCACTTTTTTAAGTCATTTGGAAGAAATCAGAGTACCCAGGGAAAGCCCACGTATGAACAGGCAGGATATGTAAACTCCATGCAAAATGGTCCCAACCAGGGCTTTCTTGTTGTGAGGAGACTCTTAACCTATGCAGGCGGCCGTAGCCTAATGGGAAGGGAGATCGGGGTTAGATCTGCAGTCCCGGCAGGCTATGTTTCAAAGTATTCTTGGGGCAGCCGTAGTCTAATCTGGAAAGAGGTCATCTATGATTGGAGGACTGGGTTTGATCCAGGGTCCCGGCAGGCTACATGTTGAAGTATCCTTGGGCAAGATACTGAACCTCGAAACTGCCCCCTGGGCACCATACAAAATGGCTGCCCTCTGCTCCTCAGAGATGGGGATGACTTAAAGGCTGAGAACTAATTTGCCCAAGAGGGATCAGTTAAGTGTAGATTATTATTATCTCTACCAACACTGCCTCCATTTTAAACACAGGAGACTGAATATGAAGACAGATGACACGTCTGAGAATTGTTTTTATTTTCTAGTCAGGAAAATGTTCAGGGCGGGGTTTAAAACTTATACTCCTGCCAGCAACTAGAGGGCGCTCATTATGTTTTAGCTTTTGCTTTATGTTCCTGTGTCCATTTTTATGAAGTCTGTGTTTTACATTGGTGATGCCTGTAATTTCCAACAGACAGTTGGGAATTGAAAGGCATTCAGTTTGTAAAGACTGCATCCCTTTACATCATTGTAGGCATGTAGACATTTACCCTCAAATTGTTGTCTAAAGACCATTTAAACCTCAGCTAAATAAGCCCAGTTCCTAGAGAGTTGTATTTTAATCTTGAGTTAGGAATCAAGGTTAAAAACAGGGGGGCATTTAACAAGTGAGCACTTGTCTGTACTGCCTCTTTATGAAAAGTCCTAAAAGTCACCAACATGTCAACATGTACGGAACCTAGTCATTGTCCTAAACTGTATGGCCAAAAACAAGTAGTTCCAAATCTAGATGATGTGCTGTATGGTTCCTGTGGGATTTTCTGTTAGAAAAAGCAGCAATTAGAGTAGCCAGCACTGTTCTTTGGTTACATAGCAAGAGCAGTCATTTGTAGCACTAACGTTTGCTGCCTGCTTGACTGTGTTGTGGTGACGCACATGTCTTACCAGTGGAGCGGCCTTGAAAAAAACCAGAAAGCTTTTGTGGACGTAAAAGTAGTCCACCCCACACAGCCACCACCACCCACCCTAAAAAAATGTTTTTTTTTTAAGTTGGGCCACAGCAGCATAACATTGGGATTTTTCAATCTACATACAACATTTGTAAACTCTTCCTGAAATAGTAGTAATTTTCAATTTTAAAAGCAAATTACTTTAACATTTCTTTGGTTTTGTGATTAATCAAACTTACAGATTTACTTGTCTTTCAAAATGTCTGTATGTTGGCACATACTAGCTGTAGTACTTTTATCCTCCACCAGAGGGTGAAAGTCAACACGAGTGTTAGAGGAAGGTACCAACACTACCAACGAGGTAGAGGTTGCGCAAACATGTGCATCACATGACAAAAAGTCCATCTAAATCAGGTAGGGCCTCAGAATTTGAACATAGTGTCAATGTACTAAATATTTTATGAATTTTTTTATGTCATGTTGCTTTATATCTGGTATATAACCAGAATACGGACTTACTCCACAATGTAATAGATTCTGCTCTATAACTGGAAAAAAACATCTGATTATGTTTTACATTGGTCCAAAAGGAGATCTTAAAGTGGGCAAATGTCTGTTGATATTATTTACACATAATTTATTCAACATTTCCCAACAGCTGCTTAAAGAACCTTGTGGATAAAATGATATTTTAAGAACATAAACAGCTTTTTTCAGATTTAGAATCATTGGCATTTGTATGCAATGAATTTTTATTTTTTTCCCCATCTGCTTGAACATCACATGGGGGTCCAATTAACATGTCTGGCCAGCAAATAGCTCTGCACTCCCACAACACCCATGATAAAATAGCTGGAATGAACAAACACATCTGTTCAACATACAACATGCACAAATAGAGATATGTTTTGGTCCATAAATGTAGTCCATAGAATGTAAAGCACTTGGGAAACGATTTCCTCACTTGATTTCTTTCTTTATATCCATACAAATAATTTGTTTGAACAGTTTTCAAAACAAGACTCTCCAAACCAAATAAACAATACGTGGTGATGTGTGTTTATCTCCGACATTTCACCAGTGTGCGTGTGTCAGTGAGTATTCCCACTGCTGGAATTTCCACAGATTCGGATGCCTTATTTTAGAATTTTTTTTAAAGACTGCTTGGCAGCTGCTGGCGTTTCCAAGGCAACAGTGTGATTGGGAAAAAGGGATTTGAATGGTCGCTATCAGAGAGGAAAATTGAGTGCTGCCGCCGAGAGACATTTTACCCTGTGAGAGTTTGTTAAATGTGGGTCAATCATAAGCCTCTATTAAGTCTTCACCCTGGTGAGGCTTATTAATTTGCATGTTGCTAGCCTTGTCTGCGTTCCATTAGGAGTGGTACGCTGCCTGCTGGTTTCCTGAGCTAAAGTATTATGTGTGATGAATGTGTGGCACCATGAAGCAAGAGGGGAACGAAGAGATCTGCCAGTGCTTCCAGGGTAATGGAGGCGGATGTCATTCTAAACTCTGCCTGCCTTTTTAATCATGTTTCTTTTTTGATCAGCTGGCTCATTTTTTTAACATTTAGAAAATGCTCAGCATAAACAGACGAGAGATTGGGCAGCAATGTTCTTCATTTGTCAAAATGGTTGTCGAAATTAAACGTTTTTGGAACTTTTCTAGCTTTCCCGTTGGAATGACCAAGCTGTATTAATTGTATAACTTTCACATTTAAATCATTATTCTTGCATAACTACATGTATTTGACTCCATGGCTAGAAATATCATTTCAAAAGATCTAAATAAATAATGTAGATCTGGTACAGCAGATAAATAAGTTACAAATATTCCAAAAACTACGTACGTACCACGGGTGCAAAACACACATTTTACATGCTAAAACTTTTTCATAATGTGAAAACAATATTGTTCATATATTTTGGTTCAAAAAAGTTGAGTTGAGCCCTGTATCTTTTTATCCCAAGGAAAATTAAAGAATGAATTTACTCTCACACACTTCGTGTGTAGGGAACAGAGCTGCACACAAAGCAATGCTTTAGCACACGAGTCCTGAAAATAACAAGCAACACAAAATCTCTCTTTCCGTTAAATGATGAATTCAAACAATGCTGTGTAAATTACCATTAATGAGAAGTTTATTAACTGTCCCATATTATGCGTAATACCACTTGCGACTATCCAGCCCACTCTCACAGAAGAATGAGCTCACGTTTTTAAGAGTGCAAGCAGAGTCTGATGACCACAGATACACTTTCTGATGTTCAAACTGACTCATAATTACAGTAATAATGTATCACCCAAGTTTTTAAAATAGAAAACCACAGTTGCATCGTGTTTAGTAGGACATAAAGTCTGTATTTGCAGATCAAAGGGGCTTTGTAGTGGTGCTACTGACACGGCTGTCAAGAAGGGCAACCAAGTTTGTGTCCCAGCCCAAAATGTAGATGCTTAGTCTGTAATAACCATGTTACTTAATCCCTTCCTTACTCTAAGTCTCATTCCCTCAGCAAATACCCCACAACTTGATGGACTCAAACCATATGTTTCACTGAAGCGCATTATACATTATATATTATTGTTTTTGTTTGGGAAATGTATTTAAAATAGCTAGTTATCCCTCAACTGTTTAGGAATTACAAGTCTGAATTTGGTCGTTTTCAGTGTCTCCATGGGTTACAGTGAAGTGTTTGGAATCACCAAATGCAGTCAAAACACATAATTATACATTTTGTTCAGATGTGACATGAATAGGTAATAAATATTTGTCCTGCGCTAGGAATAAAAAAAAGACAATATTTTAGTCCATCTCATTAGCTTTTGAACATGTTTTAAAGCCAAATACAGATAGTTAAATTGTTTGACGCACACAAAGAGAGGGAGAAGAGCAGGAGGGGCAGGAACTTTTCAACAGCTTAAGCTTTGCCTGCAGAGACTCTCACAAAGCCACACAAACTCCCAAAAGCATCAACACTTTTGGTAATGATTAACTATGTGTTACTGTAATCACCATCCCCAGAGAAACGTTTATGAATGAGGCATTTGTGTGCACATGTGTGAGTTTAACTGTGAGTTCTTCACTCGGGCTAAAATGTCCTCCCTGGTGAATACGGGGCTACAACGATTCTGTTTGCTAACGTCAGCATTAATTTGAGAGGACAGCAAGAACTAAGCACACTGAGGTGTAGATCTGCTGCTGCTGTTTCGTAGAAAGGGCATACTCAGATTTCCCACACAAAGCAGCCTCTCTGTTCTTCTGTAGAAACGAGTCTGTTGGAATTAGTCAGATGATACCATGAAATTTTGCTTACATAAATCTCCACAAGTTGGTTTTACCTTACAATTATTAACCACATTTTCATTTTTTTTTTTCCTTTGTATTTTATAGTTTACTGAATCTGGTTGTATTGTATGACAGCTGCACTGACTTGAACTATGAACAATTGTATTTAAATATCGATCTGTTTTGGACTGAACTGAATTACACACCTGCATAATTGGATAAGATTTGGATTTGTTGCCTTTTAAAATAATGCCCTAAAATAACTTTTGTTGAGAATTGGCGTTATATGGTCCTCCTACAGACCAAAAATATGCTTAGGTTAATTGACAACTCTAAATTGTCCCTAGGTGTGAGTGAATAGTTGTCTGTCTCTACGTGGCCTTATGATAGATTGACAACCTGTCCAGGGTGTGACCACACTTCTTGGCCAAAGACAGCTGGAGATAGACACCAGCGACCCTGAACAGGAATAGGTGAGTATAGATAATGAATGATATTAACTTCTCTTTCCAGCAGACTGTTTAAAAATGACAAAAGGATAGTTTGAAACAACCCTTATCATCCATGTCACTAGGAAAACTATTGTACTCTGCCATAATAACTAAGAGCCTGTGGTGCTCATGGGATGCATTAAAGCCATCTTCTCACCTTCTGTGTACTCTCTACAGTTTACTTATTGTATTAAGCATTCACAGCTCACGCACACATTGCTTTTGTGCAATCTTATCTGTAATGTTTGTCAAAGAGGCTGAGTTCAAATGCACAGTGGAGACAACAAGATGGCAGTTTGAAACAATGTTTATTGGTATGGTTGAGGTGATGATGGACCAGAGCTGTGAAAGGAAACCACAGCCAAACAGAGTCAACAGTTAGTTGTGAGAATAGAACTTAGAGGCTGAAAAACAGGAGCGGGTAGAGACAAAAAAGGTAGACAAAATGAAAAAAGGAGGATGTGACATGGACAGTACATTACACTATCTGGAGGAAATTAGAAAGGTACAGGTGAATTCTGTTGAAATTTTAATCAGCTTTTGACAAAATTATCCAGCAGTTTACAGTGGAGTTGTCTCTACTGTCACTGCACACCTCACTCTCTGTCTCCGGAGTTCCTCAAGGGTGTTTACTTAGTCCTAAGATTTACTCTGCTGACACATGACTGACAGCTTAAGCATAAGCTACAAATCTAAGCTTGCTGATGCAATAGTGGAGGGACTCAACAGCAACAAAGATTAACCATCTTAAACAACAAAAATTGAAGAGTTAATTAGTATTAATAGCAACAAAGCTAATGGGATGATTGTTTATTTTATATTACAGGCTAATAGTTTTTATTTTTAAATCAAGTAAAAAATGATTGCGATGTAACATTTGTTGATAAATTATTTTTGTTGGAACTGATATGTTTTTTTTGTTGTTTTTGTACCATATTTGAAAGAATTTGTGAATTTAAAATTAAGATTGCTATAGTTGCAAACAAAGCTATAGTGTAGTTTCGATAGCCCTTCCTGAAAATCATGACACACGTAAAAGAATGCTATGAAATAAATTTGTGCAGGCTCAAACTGTTAGCTGATGCTGATATAATGGCTGGGCAGCTCAAAAGAAGAAACTGTGGTTCAGTGTAACCCTTGTTTAAATAATGTAGTGTTTCCTTTTCCCCTCACAGCTGTAGGTTTTCTATCAACTGCCTTGTTGATGATTGTTTATCATGACATTTGTCAAAAAATGCAACCGTATGAGCACAAGTGGGTTACACATCCCCAAGAGAGTCCAAGTTAGACTGTTCAGTCACTATTAATATTTTGATCATTTTGCACTGCAGTAGCTTCTCTGTGATGGACCAGAGTCCAGCTCTCTCTTTACCTGTGTAAAAAAGACTTGTAAGCACACAGCACATATATATGCAAATATCAAATTTTCAGCCCACCAAAATAGAAGCATCATATCCTTGTTCACTTTGTGCTAACATAACACTTCCTCTGCAGGGAGCAAGACCCTGACATGGAAGCACATGCCTCGGTTTTTGTTTGCAGCTGTGTTCAATTTAGGCCTGAAATTGGATTTTGCCTCTTCTACACTTTTCCTATTTTGATCAAATAGCTTCCTATCCTAGAGAACATGAGAGATACCTGAGCAGACTTTATAAAAGACTGTTTGAAATGCCATTTAACCATGTTTATGAAAATGTGGTTGGTCAATTTAAAAGGACAGTTTATGATCTCCCAGTCTAAGCACTCTGTACTCAGGTTAACAAAAGAAGCTCTGTGGGATACTTTAAAGGCAATGAGCCACACAAAGGTTGCAAACAAATATGACTAGAGAGCTTCACATTATCTCTTAATGATGAGAAGTGGTTGTGAAAATACAAACTGACAAATTAATCCCTCACTTATGCTGCCTAGAATTCATATATGAAAGACTCTCGTTGGAATACTCTGAAGACGCTGATCATGAGAGAATCTTTCCTTTAAAAATATACAGTGAAACTCCTTCATATAGTTGTCTGTTGAATATCTGTGTTGAACAAGTGCTTAAAGAATGAAGGGTCAAATTGATGAACTGTGAAGACTCATGAAAGAAAAGGAGCAGATCAGAGAACGGAGCTATTGGAGACTGACATGTTCTTTTCATCCTCTCTTCTTCATGTGTCGTACCGTGCTGGATGTCCATCTTACTCAACCACAGCAGAGGGGTTCAAAAACAAAAGCTCAACACTTTGAATTTTAAATTCTTTTTTGGGAGAAATATTAGTTAAAACAAAAATAGCCTTGTACTTTCAGAGAGGTGTAACATAGTAAAGATCACAGGATGCTTGATGTGTTTTTTTAAACAATTTTTATGTAAAATTTAGTTTGAAAAAAATGTGTAAAAGCTGTGTTTATCCACAGAAGAAAAATTATATTTGTGTCTGTCATGGCTGCTCTAGTAATATGCCAAGTTTTGTTTTTTCCCCACTTTGGTCTGATTACTTGTCACCTGCTCTTAGGTAATCACCTGGATCAGTTTCACCTGTCTCCCTTCCTTCTTTAGCAGTTTGATGCCACAGTCTAGTGCCAGAAAGTTGTTTTTGATACACTTTCTAGTCCCCTAATTCAAGTTAATATTTGTTTCTCACTATGTTTATCAGACTGTTTCTGCTTTTTGACTCTGTTTTTGCCTGACCATCTCTGGATTTTGAAGTTGGATCTCATGAATGGATGTTAGAGAACAACTGCCTGCTTTATTTCATTGGATTACGCCGTAACTCTCGCCTCGCCTGAGCTGTAAGTTGTTATCTGGGCTCTAAAGCTCACAGAAGTTCTGACTGACACCAGGTTCTGATTTTGATTTGGATTAATATTGGATTTTCTGTGACTAAACCACATTGCTAACCCTCATCGGCTTTTTTATAGCAAACTAACCCGCCTGAGTGCTGGCCTCCCATTTCATCACACTCTTGGATCTTAGAACAATTTCCTTCTGGATCCAGACTCTCTTCAACCCCAGTCAGTAACTTTGTCTCCTGTTCTTCTTTTTCCCACCACCTCTCTTTGTAAAAGACTAATTATATTGTCTTCTCTTCACAGAGTGACCCACACGAGCCATTGTGCAAGTCTTTTGTGTACTGAAGTCTAGAAACAAAACCGAATCATTACAGAACTCTATGGCCCAAATTGATGAA
Source organism: Pachypanchax playfairii (assembly GCA_006937955.1). Taxonomy (NCBI): domain Eukaryota; kingdom Metazoa; phylum Chordata; class Actinopteri; order Cyprinodontiformes; family Aplocheilidae; genus Pachypanchax; species Pachypanchax playfairii. Next base: position 603,152 of record SSNP01000027.1, read on the forward strand.
CCCACACAAACTCAGGATTGGCGCAGTCGAGTTGATTCCTCTATTCTAAAATTAGAGAATAATGTAGAAGAGATCATGAACAAGTTAAGAAGGCTAACTACTTCATCTACAGAACCTGGCCCGTTGGCTCCGGTTCTGGATTTTGATCGAACCTCTGTGTCCCAGATTTATGAACCCTGTCTCTTACCACTCGAACGTTATGGAGGAGAGCCTGAGAAATGTCGATTGTTTTTGACTCTGTGTGGAATACACTTTGAGCTTCATCCATCCTCTTACCCAACAGAACATTCTAAGGTGGCATTTGTTGTGTCATTGTTGACGGGGAAGGCTCTAATGTGGGGGGCCTCTGTATGGAGGAACAATTCAGAACTCACTCACTCTCTTAAAAGATTTTCTGATGAGATGGTGAAAGTGTTTGACCCCATGTCTAACTGTAAGGCTAGCTGTAACCTATTTTCATTGAAGCAAGGAACCTGCAGTGTAACTGAGTATATTATAGACTTTCATGTCATGGCTAGCAATAGCAATTGGAATAACAGAGCTTTGTATGATGCTTTTTACCATGGTCTTAACGATGATATTAAGGATGTGCTTGCTACCCGAGATCCAGTCAAGACCTTGGAGGAGTTGAAACAACTTGCCTCACGAATCGACCAACGGCTGAGAGAGCGTCGTAGAGAAAGGAACAGGAGACCAATTCACACTCTATCACTCCCACAATCCTATGTCAGACCTTTGGAGGTGAGCAAACCCATTGTGTCCTCTGGAACACCTGAAGAACTTATACAAATAGGACAAACTTGTTTGTTAGAGCAGGAGAGAAGACTTTGTTTCTATTGTGGTGCTGAAGGACACAGAGTTGCTACCTGTCCAGTAAAAGCCAAGGCTCTGTAGATGAGTGGGAGCATCTGCTAAGCCCATGTGGCATCAACTCTGTAACCCCCAGATCACTCTTTGCAGTAACCTTGTCTTCTGGCTCTCAGTATTTGAGCTTTCATTGACTCTAGAGCATCTTCTCAATATCTAAATCAAGACCTTGATTAAAGAGACCAAGTCAGGTCAAACTCTTGATAATCATGTCATACTTGGACTATCTGGAATAACTTAGCCTGTGACTCTTTCTGTTGGGGTTAACCATCAGGAGACGATCCGGTTCCTAATAAATCTCCTGGCTTTCACCTGGCTACAGTAACAAAATTCCTACTCTGGGTGTCAGCTGAGATTCTGGGTTGGGGAAACCTCCTCTTCCTCTACATGTCTCAGCTAATCTTTAGCAGCATGCTAAAGAATACCTTGCTCTATCCAAGGTTCCTTCTCAGTACCATGAGGTTTTCTATAATCGGACATGCTTCCCTACCTCGGGAATCACAGAACGCTCTTCTGGATCCAGACTCCTTTCAACCCCAGACAGTAACATTGTCCCTCATTCTAATTGTATTCTGAGTGACCCAAACAAGCCCCAGAGCTATTCCAAGGCTGCATGATGTTCTAGCATCAGTTCACTTTTTTTTTTTTTTTTTTTTTTTTTTTTTTTTTTTTTTTTGTCCTCCTGCGACGCTTTTATGCATTTGGGTCCAGAAACAAAACTGCATTATTACAGTGTCTCAATAAAAGCTGTAAAATTCAACACAATGACTGTTGCATGTTGTCTAAATAAAACCACATGTGCCTGATTTTCTGAACCTAAATTGCAACATCTGAACAATAACTGGAATTTTCAGAAAATACTTGAACACAATTTTTTTTTGCAGGACAGCGCCACCTGCCTTTGTACAATTTCCTTTGACAGTTTCACGTAAAGCTAAATTTAGTTTCTTCAGTCCCATGAGGTGGGCTGGAATCATTTTTGATGTCTTCAAAGGGACAGATTTCTGTTTTTCTAATCATGTGAAACAGCAGTGTTGTGCTGTGAATTAGTTTGAATAAAAATTTTTTCATCTTTTCTGAAATCAAGTTATTTTTAGATGGCAACCACAACAAGCAAAATCACCCTTTTGGATTAGAAGAGTGTTGACATCACTGCACATCTTTGTTGTTGGTGGTCTCGATCAGCAAAGCCAGAACAAAGATATTAATCTCTTGAGAAAATGTTTTGTCAAAGGAAAAAAAACCCAGATGTCGCGGTGCAGTCTGGGTTGTCAGGTTTGTGTTGCAGACTTTGACAGCCTGCATGTCAGACATCTCTCTGGGAGGCAGGGCAGTGGTGGATCAAGCAGCAACAAAAGGTTTGGATTTTTTTTTAAGAGAATCAATCCACCTGGGGGGGCATTTTAGCTGAGTGTTGTCACATGACTATTTCATACAGTCACCTTTCACTGAGGCGCAAACATGCATGGTGCCAAAGCACAAACACAGCCATTTCTCTTAACTCATGTTGGATCTTACGTCGCCTGTGGAAATAGGCTTTTGTCGACTCTTACGAGCTTACAGTAGATGTTTTTATTTGGTCTTAATGCTGATGTCTGTAGCTGGTAGATTCTGTTTGTCCTTTCATTTAAGAAATTGCTCAAAAGGGTGGACGTATTGACCAGCACACAATGGTGTCACACAATAGGTGCTGCCCACCAGTCATGGTTTGTAGGAGAGGCTTAAACAATGGACTTATAGTTTCAATGTAACTATTATTTAAGGTGGATTCTAAACATGATTATCAAAAACTGCAACTGTGTAAAGTATTGCAACCGTCCATTAGGAGTAATATAGTGAATTTGTGCCACAATATTATTAGTGCTTCTAGCGTTTGCTTTATTCATTGACATCAAGATCTGTTGATAACTAGTTCCTTTAAATCAGATGTGATTTCCCCAAAAGGATCAGAAGTTAACTCTTTCCTGTAGTAGCCTAAGTGTCTGACATGAGTCACATGTAAATGAATTTAAAAAAAATATTTTATTTAGTTTATATTTCACTATAGCAATGATACATCCCTAACTGTTTAATCTAGATGCTTTACTGCCACTTTAATCTCATATGTGCTACATAGGCAATCCAATAAAACCTTTATTAGTTAAGGTTTAGGATTAGTTTGAAACCCTGGATAATGTTTTGGTGTGTCAATGTGCTGATGGGGAAACTCACTGAACAACAACTGGCTGTAGCTTCATCATACTTGTTTTCTCAAATGATTTTACATAATACAGATCAGATTAACATTCATCCTATTTTGGTGGTTTTGCTGATTGTGAACACCTCCAGCCTCCCATGTATGATGCTTTGTCCTTTGCCATTTATTCTTCTTTGTGCTCCCCATCAGCTGGAAACAGCTGTGTTGCTGTAACACCCACCAGTTAGAAGTGGTTACACGGGCAATACGTCAAACTCAACCTGTCAGAGGAGAAACTTCTTTTCCTTCCCTTGTATGTTGTATCCTGCTTTCACCCGGATTCAGTCTGTTTTAGTGTCTCATCAGCACTCCCTGATGTCTATATACCACACCAAAGGAGAGACAGTGAATCAATTAAGTCATGCATGAATTCATGCCAGAAAGCTGTGCTAACAATGGCTCACTGAAGGAAACAGACATTGGCTATTCCAATTTATTGCTGTGTCTGCTTTTCCCCTGGCAAATTATTCACTCTTCCAGACAGTGCTGTCTGCTGATTTGTTCGAACTTTTTACCTTCTTTACTCTAATGTCAGAAAATTTAGTGTATAAATAGGCATGTCAGGTCATTTTATAAAATTGTATGGATAATATCTCAGTGTGTTTGCAATAAAGTCAAGGTTTCTCCCTTTTGCCAGTTACAGCTATGACTTTAAGGACTATTAACAGGTTTAATTTCTATAATCTTAAACCCTAGTTTGCTTAAAGAGGCCCTTGCATTAAAAACAGTTTTTCTGAGGTTTCTGTTGAATATTTTAGCTCTACAGGTGTTCTTACCTTCATAGTAGGTGTGAAAACAGGTCAACAACTTCTCTTTCAGTTTTTATCTCTCAAACTACGCAGGTGGAGATAACACCCGAGTTCGAACAGCCTGTATCTGTTTCATCACAACTCCTTTGTTTGTTAGTTTTCGGCAGCTCCCGCAGTTGAAACCACGCCTAGCATGCTGCTGGCTAAAAGCGGTTAGCATAAGACATACAGTAGCAAACAGGAAGACACAACGTCTGACGTTGCCATGCGCAGCGGGGCAGGAAACAGTATACCTTGCTCTCATAGGCTAGTTTGTTAGCCAATCAGAGTCCAGCAAATTCGAATAATGAACATGAACGAGCTGCTGACGAAGCAGCCTGACGGAAGGAGCCGGAACCACCCGAATTTTAACACAGACAGATTGAAAGGTCTGTTAATAAGTGTTTCCTGATGTTTTTTTTAGATATAAAATGTTTCATATTACTGGTTAATACTTAAGAAATAACCACAAAGTCCTGAAATTTGTATGAAATGGCTGCTTTAAGAGTTTCCAAATTTTCCAAAATAAATCAGTAGCTGCCTCAACTCCACTAAGTGACATTTGCGCTTTTTTATAAATTAGCAACTGCTGACTCATTTTCATTCAACACAACATCACAAATAATAATGAAAAAAAGACTGTTTATATTTGATATATTTAGCAAGTTCAGCTGTTTGTTGACCCTTTTTGAGGGGCAAAATTATACTGAATAGGCCCAAAGGGATGCTGATTTAAGTAATTTGTTTGTATTTCAGGTAGTTCAAAGGAAAACAAAGTGATGGAAAGAGAACGACTGATAATGTTTTGCAACACAACAAAGACTTTGCTGTTCAAGTGAGAAAGAAACGAGTTGTAAAGCAGGATACAGAGCAATTACCCAGTAAGTATACTGATGTTGATGCTAATTGTACTGCTAATGACAACATCTATATTGTGATAACACCTTCCCTAACTGTTCTCATACCCCAAAGCACATGCAGAGCATATGCAGAGCAAATCTTCTCAATGCAGAGTGCAGGATTATGGGTATTTAAAATGTATGCATGCGGTATTTAACACAGGAAACAGGGAGTTTGCTAGTTAGAGCACCTGAAAACAGATCTCATAAAATGTAAATAAACATAAATTATGATATTTCATCATCTATCATTTTTAATTAAACGTCTTATTGGCTAATAACAGTGTAACAATTATGATTAAAGGAATGTTGTTGACTTTTTGACGTTGTCTTGCATCTGTATGTGTTAACACAACTGGATGCTGTTCAGATATGTAGCATGTTGAAAATCATGTATACATGCTCATCATGAGACAGCCGTGACTCTTTTTCTTAAAGATTACCATAAGTCTTCTTTAAGCATGGAGCAGACATTCTCAGGCGCTGTCAGATTAATACAAATAAGCACATGACAGAAAGAGATTGTGCTGAGTTTGGTTGCTAACATTGTTAGCATCACCGCTCTGCCACAGCTCCTTCTAATCGGCGCAATTAGGTTTCGGCACGTGTCTTAATTTATGCAGCTGGGGCCGTCTCGCATCTCCAAATGCAGAGCAACTACAACGATCGTCATTTATAATGCAGTAACAGGGATACGACGCCGCAGATGGAGAACACATCATCATGATCCCTCCTGCTAATTCATAGTCTCATTTGCATGATCCCTTTAGGAAGCATTTATGAGAATGGAAAACGACTGTCACTGATGATGAAGCAAACAATTGTTGGAGGGATTTTTTTTTTTTGTCATTGCTGTCTTGTAGCTTGTTTATATCTGCTTTAATATGTGCAAATAGATTCACAACGCGAGGCTATAATTCTCAAAATAATTAAGCAATACTGGAAATTTAGATCAAGATGGCTGACAAAAATCATGTGTGTGGTTCTGAACGTATTACACCGATGCAAGACTTAGAATAGAAGCTATTAGTCATGATTAATTTTTGGCGTTTTGACTAATGAGGAGCTGCATATGGGCAAGAAAAGCCGTCTGGTTAGTGGTGGAAGAAAACTACATTAGCTTCAAGCTATTATCAGGTCATACAGAGTTTAGCTTGTGGTATCTAGAGTTGCTAATTCATAAATGTAGGATATATTCAAATGTTGTCAATAGATTCTGTGATAGGATTGGTATGTTATATTAAAAGAAGATCATTGCACACTGTTTTCAGTTGAATTAATAAGGAAAGGTTTCTGACTCTGAAGGAGACAGCTGCAAGGTAGCTGCAGGGTAACAGCGTGTGCGCTTCATCTTAACTTTCTTTTTGTGAGGTGGAACATACTGACAGCCTCAGCTCCCATTTCTTCTCCTCTTTCTTTGTTTGAACAGTTGCTCATTAAAAAAAAAAAACTCTTTCAAAATGACGCATTTCCACTGAACTTTAAAGAGGTCAAGTACAAGAAAAAGAGGCTGTGATTTCACGAAGGGAAAATGTGGCGCTTTCTCATGTCAGTCCACTTCTGTCATTTGTTCCAAAACCGATCTATTTATCTAATTTGGTCTTAACTCTCTTCCTTCTGCAGCATCACTGACTCCAAGAGTTTATTATAACCCAGAGCCATTAAGTTATCAGACTCTTCTTCGTTGCGGCTCCATTCAGATCCAGTAATAGCTGAACTTGGTCGGAGCGCTGTGATTGTCAGATATCCTCGGGGCTATTTCAGGCCTCTTTTATTGAGATGTAGACTCTGTGTCTCAATACAACTTTACATGCACAGATTCAGCCATTAAAATCACCATTTCTGTTGTCAGGAGATTTTTGCTCTTGACACATTCCCAAACCCACTGTTTGTTTTAAACACTGTTTGAGTCTAAGATGCAGGGTTTGTGTCTGAAATGTAGACACTTCACCAAAATTGCAGGCCACAAATATGAACAAGGCTTTGTGGGAATGTTGGTCGTGTAGACAGTGCTGTGATGTTAAACTTGACATTTGTCCCTCCTGAAATAAACTTTCAGTCTGTGGATCCAGGCTAAATCTGAATGTGATGGGTTTGAGGCTGCAGGGAGAGATTCAGTCACCTTGTGGTGTAAAGCACAACATCTATGAGGTAATGAGCAACAAATATGCTGCAAGTTAATAAGTTTGCAGAACGTAACACAATTTACATTTGTCTGTTCAACTGAAAGACTTGCCGTATTAAACGTTTCACATTTCATAGCTATATCAAATGCACATCAATTAAATTAAATACATAATAAGGACTTTATTTATCTTAACAAATTTATTCCAGCAACGTTACCTGTTTATTTGAAGAGTTTTGTCTCATCTGAAAATATTTGTTGTAAACCCACCCACCCCGTATATAAGGATGTTTTGTGGAGAGCCTTTAATTAAATATTTGTTATAATTTGCAGCTGATTTTGAGACAAACACATTTAGTTACATCAGAGCAGATGTGTGAAGAGGATCACCTTGTCATGTGTCGATATTTTCACACCTGATGCTATAATGGGAGTGTAACAGCACATTCAGTTTGGTTATATAATTAGTGTTAATGCAGCCTTTTCCCTTTTTTTCTGAAGGTGCAGATTTTTTTTAAGGTGGAAAAAGAGGCAGGAGGGTTCATTTTAGTCTAGTATTTTTTTTTAAATTAATGGTTTAACTAATTCCAAAAAGAGTTGTTTTTAAAAAACTGTTCCATAGAATTTTTATTACTTTAAGAATAAGCAACATATTTACCTTTTCTGCGTACTATTTTTCCCTCAGGCAGTTTTGTATGGAAAGAGTTTTAAAAACAAACATAAAAATCATCCTTCACCCTGTTTGTTTTGATGCCCCAGGTGTTTATCATTAACACACCACTGCAGCTTTGCTACATTCTCATCTAAAAATGTCCTACTGTGCCATCAAGATCCTAACTAGTCAGATTTTTCAATGTTTCCCCGACTTGAGAATTTCAAGAGCACAAAGACTGGTGACAGGTAGGATGAGACGGATTAAGAGCTCAAGTTTGACAGCAGCAGATATGAGAGAGGAGGATTAGAAAAAAGTAGAGAATGCACTGAGCATACAAGAGAACAAAAGGATAACAGGAGAAAGAGCATTCTGGTTGCTGAGCAATGACCGAAAGCACTGTGTGGGTGTGACTCAAAGGGCACATGAAGCTTTTTACAATAACTGATGGTGTCCAGGGAAAAAAGAGGCAGCCGTTAGCGAGCTGGGAGACGAGATGAGCCGTAAATGTGACAGCTGTCACGTGTCACCTTTAGAGGACAGTGTCAGAAAAATAGTGATACCTTGCTGATGCTGCTGTGAAAGGGCCCCGAAAGACCTCCCTGTACTTGTGCAAATATGTATGAAATTCCAACTGTTAAACTAACATTAGTGGTTTTAATGAAAAGTGCATTCCATCTGAAGATGAGGCTGTTAAACAAAGCCAATTAATTTTGCTCCCTGTTTTGCTTTATCTGGAATATTTTACCCACCTGATTCTTTTCATTCTGACAGCTTTATACCACTAAATAGGACTTCATCAGTTTAGTTACAGTTAATTAAATAGGGATGCACCGATACTGATACTGTTATCGGGTATCGGGGCCGATATGATACACGTATCAGTATCGATTAGTTAACATATACCTTGAAGCAATACCTAAAATGTGGAAACTCTGCAATAATTTCACAGGTTTTGTTGTCATTTTTTTTTCTTTGAGTTCACCATCATTTGTTGTAACAAGCAGAGAAGAAAATAAAACCTGTCTTCCAATTCACTGCATTTTTGTGTGGTAGAAGTATCGGCATTGGTTCTCAGTATCATATCGTTTGAAAAACGTTGTATTGTTGCATCCCTAGAACTAAAGAATGTTACTGCTTTACAGTCTTTTGAAATAAGGAGCAGGTATGTTATTACTTGTACAATCTTCAGTATTGGTTGTGCATTAATCCTCTCTACAGGNTTTAACATCTTGTAAATTCTTTCCAATCTTCTATTTTTTTCATATCCATAAAATCTACCTATCTGATTACAAGTTATTTGTATTTTTTTGTTAAAATTCTGCTGGCAGGAATCAGATACTGAAACAAGCAGATTAATAAAATACACAGTTTAGGACTTTATATTAAGAGGATAGTTATTGCAGTAATTAAAGAAGAGGAGATGGATGCTAGTGGTCAGCAAATGTGTCTTAAGTAATTATTAACAGGGGTGCACATAATATTTTTGGCCTTGTTATCAGAAGAGAACCTAGGGTTGTTGCTTGGTCCTTGTGTCTCGCTGTGTCTCTTCCGAGCTCCTCTGCTTTGTTTTTGGTTTCATCAAGCTTCGAATTCAGTCTGTTTACTTTACCTGGCTCTATATTTGTTTCAATAAAAATCCTTTAATTGTTGAAAAAATCAAGAGAAACCAGTAAAATATAAAAATACTGGTAAAAAAAACATTCAGAGTTCAGGTTGGATTGTTTACAGGTTTGATTGTTCACTTTAATCTACATTTAACAGTTTGGTGTTGAAATTTATACGTCAGCTGTTGGAGCTTCTGTCATTTACTGTAACTGTTTTTTGTTTTGAAATGATGAGGATGTTTGTAATGTGATGCAGTCAGATAAAAAGATACAGTGGACAGTTAAGGGGCATTGACTGCATATTCCATAGTGCTTTGCGCGCATTCAAAATGGCGCGGATCAAAGCCAAATACGCTGATACTGTTGATTAAAACAGGTGGTTTTCTGTATTTTATAGCACAAATAGGTAGTTATACACGTCTGTGCCACGATGGTCTATTTGTCTTATTCAGTGAATTTTTTCAGTTTTGACGCGATGCAGAATCCTGCAGTCAGCTGCACTGATCTGACTGACTGAAAATCCGTCACACTGGCAAACTGATACACAGAGACAGAGAGAGACGCAGCATCAGCTGATCAGCTGGAACTTCGGCGCTCTGGCTGAGAAACATATCAGTCAAACAAAAGAAGTCATTTATTTGACAATGAACCCCGCCTCTGATTAACCTAAAAATTCACGCAGCTCAGCCAAACCAATGTTAAGTACGCAAACGCGTGTTGCAACTTTTCATCTGGTGCGCATTTTATATTTTGACAGTGTGTGCGGAGCTGCGGACCACTTATGTGCACCCCTGGTTATTAAGTAATTTAAGTACATCCAGATGTAGTTTTCTGTTCTTTTTTTTCTTATGTAGGCTATGATGGGATGAGGGTCCAGGTGTCCCAGAAGAAGGAGGAAGTAGAGGAGCAGTGGTGGAGAGTGGGCAGGTAGGAGAAGATGCAGGTAGGTGAATGTGTTTTAGGTAATTTGAGGTAATCTAGATAGCTTTCTGGTATCTTCTCTGTGTTGCAGCCAGCTCTGATGTTGGTGTGAGTAGCAAGTCAAATAGATATGCTAGCACCATGATCATTTTTCTTTGTCTTCCTTTACCTTTCTAAACATATCTGTGACTCACTTGGTGGTTGTTTTTGACCTGCTTAATCCTCCTCATGTTTGTTCATTCTCAGTCTGTTCTGTTCTTTTTTATCCTTTCACCCCGACCTGCAGAGGCAGATGGACGCCCTCGCTGAGTTTGGTTCTGCTGGAGGCATTTGCCTCTTAAAAGTGAGCAGGTTTTTTTATTTTTTGTTATTTTCCTCCCCACCGAGCCATTTTTTAAAGGGAGCTCTATAAATAAACCTGAACTGAACTCATGACAGTGGTATGACTCAAACACAGCTTTTCTCGCCCAGTGGACTGGAGTTTATGTGCTTTGTTGGTCCTTATCAGAGCATTGTTATATAATATGGTTCAGATTTGTTCTTTTCTTTGACTGTGGATTTAATAGCATGAAGCTTTTACTCTTTTGAGAGATACTTTGTTAGCTAAAGGAGAGCTCAAAATGTAGGCAGTTTGAAGTCCCTATTAGAAACAATGACATTGTGCTGATATGTAAATGAAGTGCATGTAGACTCTGTACAGCTGTGGTTTCACTGTGAGCACCTGGAGCAGGATTTATCCCCTTGGTAACCCAGACCATGGAACAGAAGCTTGACCAGAATATCAAATTTAATTTAGATTTAAATACTGTGTAGATGGTGTGTTTTTGCTCGAGTAAGACAGAGAAGGTGTGAGTGTGAGTGACTGGGTTCGCACGCTCACTTCAAAAATAAAGCTGCTAATAATGAACCAAAGCTGGCTCATAAATCCTAGCATAAAATGTCACATGGAGACTCAGTGATCCTCGTCTCCTGCTCTTAGGGCCATTCCTCAGCTGCATTACATGGTGCAAAGAACATATGTCTCCATGCAGCAACACAAATATATTTTTCCAACGTGTCCACATGTGTCATGTACATACTGCAGCAAAAAATACCCATGCTACACTTTTGAAGTATTTTTAGGGTGTAGATGGCATGCTGTTTGTTACTCCAGATGCATATTTTGCGTTTGTGTGTCTTTAGCATATATTTCCATACATTCCTGAAGAAGGGCTGTATAAGCTAGTGCAGTTGCTCAGCAGTCCACTCAGTGCAAAGACAACAAGACAGCTGTGTCTTTCAGCCGAGTCTCAATGTCTCTTCAACTTGTTGTTCACTTGTAAGGAGGGCTGGAGATTATGGAAGGAGAAAAAGTCATATAAAATGACCCAACATCATAAATGTTTAAAGAACAATCTGCTATAATCCAATGATTTACCTCTAGAGGGGTTGAGGTTTTAATCCATTCAGCAGATAACTGATATCTGAGTCAAGATTCCCTTTTGAACTCTTGATTAATCCTGAATGTTATTTTCATTTTCAAAGTGTTAAGAATTGAATTAATTTATCCAAAAACAAATGTTGAAGTTTTATATTTCAACAATGATTGTTTTGTGTTTTGTTGGTGTAAAGGAGAGAACAGAACATGGACTGTTTGAAATTACTGTTAAACTATTTTAAATGTTTTGTATACCACAACAAATGATTTCATTTGAAACTTTTTTTGCAAAAATATGAGTTTGCAGTGTATTTGATGACCAGTTATAAAATGCATAAAATATTTCGATAATTTAGAAATTGATGCCTGCAAGACACACAAATGTGGGAAGTTAAAAAAACAAGATAGCCACCAGGGATGTAGTCTTCTCCAAAATATGAAATATTATTGTAGGTCAGCCCTTTGTGGAAAACAGTGTCATGATCTATGTCTGTCCCTGCCACAGTTCTTATTTTGCCCACGCCCATAGGTTCATTCTTTATGTAGGTTTTGTTACAGTTATTTTATCACCATAGTATTTTGTTTTAGCGTTAGTTTAGCATGTTTTGTTTTTCTCTCCTGCCACACGGCCACACCTGTCACACCCCAATCCCTCTCATACCTCTCACCTGTCTGTTGCTGTGTTTGAGCCCCGTCATGCTCCTTGTCCAGTTCCAGAATGTCAGTTTGTCTCATGCAACTACTTTCAAGTGCCTCACAGTCACAGTTCTTGTTTCTATGACAGATTAAACTGGCCTGATCTTTGCCTTGCTTCCAGCCTCTTGACAGATACCTTTTGGGTTTTTTGGGGGATTTTGGACCCATGCACACTCTGATCACCTCTCAGACATGTTTGGACATTATTAAGAAGAGGATTTCTTGTTTTGTTTTATCCAGGACTCTATGTTGGACTAAAATATTTCTGTTCTGCCTCCAGAGGAACTTCACCATTGAATTTTTTTCATAAACTCTCATTTTATAAAAACGTCATCCCTTCTATGCCCGTTGCGTTCAAAAACAGAAACATTACAATCAGCAAATCAAATCTTAAATGCAAAAAAAGCTTAAATCTTTTACACTGTGGAAAGAATGAGAGGCTCCAGAGAGATCTCAGTGAAAAGGCTGAAGCTGGAGATCACTGGATGCTTGTGACTTTGAGCCCTCGAGCAGTGCTGCATGAGAAACCGTCACACCGCTGTGATCAGTGTAACCACAAGGGCTTACGAGTACCTTGGAATTTATTGTCACTCAACAGAGCCTGCTGCTGTATCCAGGAACATACCCTGAAACTTTATGGTGCAAAGAGTAAGTCATTTATCAGCTCCAAGCAGGTATGCTGCTGTTTTTTCTGGGTGCTCACCTTACGATAGAAACTTCTTTGTTACCGGTTCGATTTTAGGCATAAATGACTCTCAGTGAGATTTGAAGCTTGGAAATATTCTTAATGATTCCTAGGTTTGCAGTTGTTAATCAAGGTTTTTCAACTATCAAATTAATTTTGTTTGGAAATTTAAATCTTTACTACTCATGTACAAAATGGAATTCCACTCTCAATCTCAAAATCTGGGGAAATCTATCCCATCAGCTCTGTTTAGCTCATGTAAGATAAGTTGTGATTTCATTTTGCATTGGAGGAATACAGCCATTGGATTCTAAGTGTCATGGATGAGAAAGCATCATCAGATAGGAAAAAGGTGCAAAAGGGAGAGTCTGGTTTTCTATCAGGTGCATCAGGTCACCAGTGACTTGCATATCTGAGAAGGTACATTGATTCTGAAGCTGCAATTTTCCTGTTCAAATGGCATCTTTTCCAAGTAGATTTGCGGGTATTTCTGCTGACTTTGCAAAAAAAAAGCATTGGTAGTGGTCTTTCTTGCAGTCCACATTAAACTCCAATTAAAACTCTAGATTTGTTAAGGAGCTTAATTAACAAGACAACAGTGACCACAAAATATTGAGATGTTAAAATCTTGTAATCGCAGAGATTGGAGTCAGATTCCTCCTGCAAAACTGCAAGAGCAGGTTTTCTGAAGTGTCACATAAGTGAAAAACTATTCTATGCTATGCTATGTTATGTTTTACCAGGGCTGGACGATATGGCAAAATGTTCATATCACGTTTTTTTTCTAAATTATTTTTTTATATGACCAATGTTACCCACGTTATCTTCTAAGAAGACTGTTGGAGATCGGCACCAGCTCCCTGCGACCCTGAAAAGGAAAAAGCAGGTTTAGAAAATGGATGGATGGAAGTAAATAATTACTGCATTAGACTGGCTTTAATTAGCCCATTTTACTGTTATATGCACAGTACCATGTTTTTGTTGCACATTCAAAATATGAATAGGGAGCAGAAATTACGTAAGGTTGCTAGTATTACCACCACCGGCTACCGCAAATAATAGTTGTTTGATCCAAGTCCGACTTTTTGAAGCTGAAGAAATTCCATTCTACAGAAGTGGACCCTATTTTTGGAATAAGGTGTTTTGGGTCACTAATATGCGTCACTGTTACAGCCCCCACCAGCAGCCATTCTTCATTCAAAACTTTATTTTTCACATGTGGTCTTGGCGTGTAGCACTGAAATCGGTCCCCACAGAAAAAGTTTTCCCACTGTCAACGTTCCAGACGTTGTCCTGCCTTTTCACCAGTATAGCGGTATGTGAAAAATTCATATCATATATCATATACAATACTACAATTTACAGTGGACAACGATTATATGCACAAACTCGGTACCCAGCAGTTTTGTGCATATTGTTGTTGTGGGCATTTATCCGTCAGTGGTCATTTGGACTGTAAACACGGGCAGCAGTGTTTGGAATTGATAACAGTTTATCATAAGTGAAGTAATAATGCAATTACAGTATATTAGGGTAAAAGCAAGCTGTGATTCAGCCACAAACAAACCAGAGAACAAAGTACTCAATAAAACGAGTTATACTTTTAGAACAGACGTGCAAGTCACGTGTGTGCATCCCAAGGCAGCCTAGTTTCAGGCACCTGACAGTGACAGTGCATGGGAGAACACCAGAGGAGTTGTGCACAGTCAAGCAACTAGCAAGAAATAGCAAGAGTTAGTGAGATGCATGTATGAAACCTCAAAATGTTTTGTCTATATATCCGTCGGCACTGTGCATATAACTGTATGGATTCTCTATTACACGGGAACATGCCCAGCATAAGCATCATCCACTGCCACACAAAACATGCTTCCATCCAAAGTTTAGGGTTTGCTATCATTAGAATAATTAAGATTCAGTCGATGCATTAGTTTCAACCGAAAATTCAGTTTGTTTGTTTTATGAATCAATCCTGATCGTGCCATTTGTTTACTCACCACTTCCTGTTATGCTGCCTCCTTGTCCTGTTAAGTAGATTATTGCTCTCGCCTTTGCACTCATGATCACCTTGCTGTCGTTATCCATCTTGGCTCTTTATATGCAGTGAGAGAATGCTTGTTGGATGCCAGTTAGTTGTATGCTTCTTTGCTACATTAGCCAGCGTCTTATCCTATGTTGTTCCAAGTTTTTTACTATAACGTGAATGGATCATGGACTGTTACCTGACCTTGTCTCTGCTGCTCCACTGGATTGGATTTGGATTATATTGGATTGGACCATACTCTTTCTCCTGTCTATGCCCCAGCCTGCTCCTCATCTGTTTCATAAGTCTGTCTGTCAAAGACACTAATTATTAATGACAGAGGTTCTGAGCAAGGTATACATTTTAGATTACTGGATTTAGGATTTTGGACATTGGATGAAAATTATTGGATAACATAAACTGTGTATTACCTTGGATTGTTTATTTTTTGGATTATGCCTCTGTCTTGTCCCACATCTGTGACATCACCATTAACCTCTACAGTCTGTTTGTTTGTTAAAGTATGTTTCCAACCATCTCTCCAAGCTCTGCTCCTTTGAGTCTCTCACCCTGCCAGAACATCCTCAACAGGTGGATTTACAAACAACAAGCAGTCACTCACCTCATGGGATCCTGTAGACATCCTGACGTCACCAATAGTTGCCATAATGCGCTCAAACTCCTCCCGCCACCTGAAAGAGACGAGAATGAGATGTGGTGAACACGTGGTAAAAGCTTCTAATCTGTTCTCTTTTAATGAGTTTTTAAAATCTTGTCATGTTGCATTTGAGTCCAAAAGTCCAAACCTCAACATAAAATTATTATTTCCTTTTTTAAATGTGTTTTAATTAGCAAAATTACTATTATGTTGCACTTAAAAGGGAGTTCAACTCTTCTTTGAGCTGAAAACCAACCAGTGGCTTTGGCACATGAATCACACAAGCTTTTAAATATTTCTGTTTTTCTAATATCCTAATTCTCTGGATTGAGGAATGTTGTTCTCCGGTTCCTCTATCTGAATAAGAGGCATCTGATTCAGGAAGTTCTTTCATTTAAGAAGGCTGTTTGTGTTGATGATGTCACTTTCAGTTGAGCTGTTTTTTTCCTCTGCAATTATCCGCGGCTGTGGCTTTTGTTTATGTGTTTAATTCTTCCATTCATTGGAATCAGTCTGGTGCTTTCACTGGAGTCCTCGTGGAAATAAATGAATGGATCGAAGGTTTTAATTAGAATGTGCCGGGCCTTTGGGCTGAGTCACTATCACTCTGTTCCCATGGTCTTACTGTTTCTCATTGCTGAAAACAGGTGTGACTGATAGCAAACATTAAATATTAATCATCTTATACTTGCCTGACTATTACCTGAGGAAATATCTGAAAAGTCAAACAACAACTGTTTACAATCAGGGTGAAGAAAGTTACAGTGAAAAACACTGGTTCAAAAAATGTGCACTAAATCCAAATTGAAAACGACCACAGCGTTTTTCTGTACCACCATTTTTAGATTTATTAACAGGATCTAAATGTAAGATTTTTTCAATAATTTCTAAAATTAAATTATAGAATTGGAGAATTCTTTGTACCTCTCTGTTAAAAATGTGGGTTCAGTGACAAGAAATAACATGATTTATTTTCATTAAAGGTCTGGTATCATATTATTTAACAGGTTTTATGTCTGGGGATAGGCACATATGATAAAATGTTATTGTTGGTGTTATATAGTAATCATTTGTCCTAAAATATAACTCATATCCTGGAGTTATTCTTTGACCTGGAAATAAGATGCTCTGTTTCACTAAAATCCCACCTTCCCCCCCGAGAGTGCCGCCCATTTCATGAAGTAGCCTCGAGCCCCAGCCTGGCTGCAGCCAAGCAGCATGGGCAACAGACACGCCCCCAAAACTTTGTAAACAATTCAATAATGATGGAGGAACCTAGTGTGGAGCCTTGCCATCTTGACCTGCAGTCCAACAGTGAATTTGAAGTGCACGAAGTACTACAAATACCCCAAAGACTTTTGTAGGACATGTCTAATTAATTAAAATAAAAAGTGAATTGCCAAATGCATATTTTATTTAAGTAAAATACTACAAAATGATGGTGCTTCTTGCTTCAGACTCACACCTGTGAAAAAGTGTGTGTATGTGTGTTTAATCTGCAGGGGTGGAGCAGACATGTTGGGTACTTCCTGGTTTGACAGCATTACATCACTATGTTACGAGTCAATCATTTACCAGGAGAGAACGGAGCAGCTGCTCAGAATGCAGGATGCAGAAGAATTACTGAGAAATGTTTAAATTAGGCCAAAAACCACTCTGGGTGGTTTTCAATAGGAAATATCATCAGAAAATGGTTAAAAGCTCCAAAAAGTGATTTTGCATGAAATAGGACCTTTAATGATTGTTTAAATGTTTGCTAATCTGAAAATACTTTCTTGGTTTAAATCCTTAGAAATGTCAGCTCACATTTTACAGATTTTAAGTTTTCCCCCCCCTCATGGTAAAACCATGTGTTTTTAATGTTTCTTGTGAGTCCTCAAGGTCAAGAGGAGCCTCTCCTTTGACTTATAGCTGTGAACTAAAATTATTTAGGCATAAATCCCTGAGACCACACGCACAACAGACTGTGTAAGTAATTCTTAACCTTGATTAAAATTATTCAACAGCATTTTCCCACCATGCAAGAAGGCAGATATTTCATGAAGTCATCATGAAACTGGATGCTTCTGCAGAACTTTGCAGAACAACTTTAAGCATCAAGGTTGATGTTGTTTGCTTGTTTTGACAGCCATGGAAATGTTTGGGGTCATGGCTGGGGTCCAGACCCTGAACTTGCATCCTATAAACATTACTCATCTCTCTTCTTCTCTTTTTGTCTAAAGTGCTAAAAGTTGCTTTCTCTCAAATCCATTTCTGGATGTACTTGGATGAGAAGCTTCTTGAGCGTGGGCCAGATGTTCAGGTTGAAAAGTTCAGTTTGGATTAATCTTAGCTGTCACTGATACTGTTAACACTTGAAATGATCCACAACAGAACAGAGCGTCTGAATCTGGGAAAAAGCCAAACAATAACCAGAAAAAAAGACTTAGTAATTTATTTGTCACAGTTTCTGGCTTATAGCTTCAATAAACTATTGTTGCTACTTAGTTTTCTGTGGTTTTTGTTCTGCACTGAAATAAAAAAAAAAGACTTGACACAAATTCGAAGTTCTTTATTGTGATTGCAGCTTTCTCTGGTGAGATGAACAGATGATTTACATTCCAACTTGATTAGATGAGTAAAAAGACAATTAAGGTCAGAAGCTATCTGAAGTTCATAAATCCTAAAGGGTTGTTAGCATAAATAGTGATGGATTTCACGTTTCATCCAGTTTCCTGTAATAGTAAGTTAGTTTTTTATTCAACATTAAATCAAACACTGAAATGGCAAATAGCACTAGATGCATTTTTAATTGATATTTGACTGTCTCGTCTCATTATTAAGCCTTGCTTTATGCTAGTAAGCTGTTAATTTGTCATGTTTTATGTTTTCTGGTTGGATCTCCTTTTTAAAGCCTTGAAAGGCTGTGATTGGTGACTTGGTATTAAAAGCAAAGCGTGGCTTCATGGAGACCTTTCCTCAATGTAATCTGACAGCCAAATAAACATTCCAGGACAGTTTATAAAGGTGCTGCAAGTAAAAGGGGGAAAAGTGACCTTGTTTTTACTGCAGTCCAGATTTGAAGTTTCTGAAAGCTGTTTGTACATCAGTCCTGCAGGCAGGCCTTTGCACGGTCTCACATGCTAACTCTGAAGGATTTGTGCAGTCTTTGCCCTTCCATGCTTGCTCTTGGTTTGCATTCACTTTTGTTTTAGTTGAGGATTTTACTGGTTATTCACACAAAGCTCTTCTTCATGATTCAATTTGTCATGAACATGATCTCTAAAATGAAGCAGGACATATGAAGGAAGGATTCACCTTAGAGCAGATGGGGACTGTTTTATCTACAGATGACATAATGAGTCATCAACATTAACGGCTGCTATTTTGAAGTCTTCGTAATATAATTAGTTTATGAGCCAAATTATTCAAGATTTATGACTGCACAAAGGGTTAAGGTATAAAAAAGAGGTCAGGGTAGGGGTTAGGAGTTAGAGGAGATTGTCTTTGCTTCTGTTTTCACACTTTAAAACTTTTTTTTAACAGTATTTGATCATGTCTAGACATTTTTTTTTGTTGTGTCTTATTTTAGTTTCCATAAATTAAATCTGTTTTTGTATGTTTTAGAGTTTCTTATTGAGATACCGCCATGATCCTGAGGAGGATTTTATCAAACTCTCAGTAACTTTCTATTAACTTGAGTATCAGCTGACATGTCTGTACACCTTCTATCTTTTGATCTAGACATTACATTATTAAATAATTAATTATTCAAATGAAATCTGCATATACTGATATAATTGATATTTCATAAACAGTTTGGTTTTAAAATAAATAATTTTTTTCCCATCTCAGCCTTCAAAAGGGTTAATGGTTCTTACTGAAGGGTAAATGTTTCTGGGTTTTTAGGAGGAGGTTGAACAATGGAGACAGTTTCATATTAGTATAGTAGATAAGATAAATTGGACTGTCAAGCTGAATTACATCCTTCAGGAAATGGGCTCAGAGAAAATTAAGGGAACATGATGGGTCATGCTATTGGTTATCAGCAAAATGTCTGATGATGCTCAGGAAATCTTGAAGTCTAGGATATTACAGTAATTAAGCTTCGACTGTAAAGCACTTGTATACTGAAGGTGCACTTGTCGTCATGTTGAAAATGATTCTTTGATGTGAAAAGTGCTTCAATCCTTGGGCTCATGAACTTGTGCTCCTGGCTTTTGGAGAAATCATTTCATGTGGGTGGTTTGCATAACTTTCCGCCACTTTCTGAAATTTGAGCTGCAAGGAATTTCTTCATTTCTTTTCTGCATATTTGTAATTCCTGTACACTTTTTTAAATGTTATTTTGTCTTTATTAGTAGGTAAAATCTGTTTGAGATGAGAATCATCTCTTTTTATTCAAACTTCAGCTTCATGACAGATGGTCTCACTCAGGGCTGACCTGATTTTTCAGATGGTTTGAAACCCTGATGGCCAAACTGGTTTCATTTTAATCATATGTATTAATGCATGTATCATATTCATATTAATGTCTCTGTTTATTATTTATGTTTACCAACAAAAATGTTTTTCATGATTTAACTTTCAGTTAAATGACAGTAAAGATGCCAGAAGTTCACAGACTGTCTAAAAATTAGGTGTCAATGCAATTTACTGTGTGATCAACAAACGCCAGTTAAAGATGAATCAAGTAAAGAAGAAACCAAATATAAACATGATCCAGAAACGCTGGTGTCTTTTCTGGACTAATGCTTGTTCAAAATGATCTGAGGTGAAGTGGAAAACTGTTTTCACTTTTGTTCATCCCACACGCTGCAGGCACTTCATCGGCCTCTAAATTATCTTCAAACGGACATAAAAAGGAAAAAACTAAATAAATAATGGCCAGCAAAAGCTTTGAAAATGACACCGGTCCACTATTATGATCTGGTTTATAATTAGAGAAAGTGATTTTGAGCATAAAAATAGATAAAGCTTTTAAAATGATAAAAGAGAAAGATCATTTCCCACTGACATTTGGAAAAGTCAGTTTTTTTAATCAAAACATTAAAATGCACATTTCAAACAGTGCAGATAAATTCTGCAAGATTTTTAGTGTATTAAGTTTTTACACTAATGTAACAAAGGGCTTGGTGACAAACCAAATTCCCAGCAGAACGTCCTTGATAAAACACAACGGGGTGGGTCTTATCATTCCTTGAACTGATGTACTCTATCTATCTGAGATTAAAGGACAGAGGGAGAAAAATAAACAGGAGACATAGATCACTGTCACCTTGGTGGAAATGGAAAGCGGCCTTGCTGGGAGATTTCATGTCAGGGGATATTTTCCATTTTTTTTCCCCCCATTTTGTTGTTCTGTCCTTATTTTGATAGAGCAGCTGTGGTGAAGATTTCAGTATATGATGCTGGTCTTCATTTAGACCCATTACATAGTGTGAAGAATGATAAACATGGACTCGGTGGGGATGCATCACTGTTGTGCAAAACTCTGGGATTCTGAACGTAGCAAAAAAAATAACCCGTGTTTGGATTTTCGCTGCCTTATCACACCATTACAGCTGTTTGTGCTCAGAAAGGCTAAGCTGCCTTCTTTTAGCTTTGAGTTTGTGTGTGTGCACATAGAGGCATTTCACAGAGAGTGGAAATGGGGATATGAACTGAAGGAAAATGAGGGAGAGTTGTGGAACAGAAAGTGGCATCCGACAGTTTTTATCCTTATTAAGTGTTAATTTTACTAATCTTGAGGATTGAGACAGTTCTTAGCATTAGCATGCTTTTCTTAAGATAATATCAAAGTGTCACGATGCTTGTCAGAAAGACTTGTTTACACAAGGGCGCCAGACTTTGTCAGAGCTGGAGAGAAAAGAGCAGTTCGACCTGTCATCCCAATGGGATCCGTCATGTGATCTCCACGACAATCCTGAATGACACGTCATCAAATCTTATTCACCTTTACAATCATGTTGTGCTCAAACACATGACTGACATAGTCCCAATTTTCTTATACTTCCATTTAAATTATTCCGCCATAGAGTCATCCAGCTTTCAGATAAAAATGAACTGAATCTATAAGTCTGTTAATAACTTTGCTATCTAAATGGCTTTGCATGTGCGCCATGTCATTTTTAGCAGATAAAATAAATGTTGTTGATATTACCAACCATATTCACCCAGTTACTTTGAAGTTTCATCAAATATTTTTATTTTTCCCTGTATTTATGTATTAAACTTATTTTCCAACCCAAATTACAAAAAAAGTTGGGACTCTATTTAAAGAGACCCTTCCATTAAAAACTTGTTCTGAGGTTTCTGTTGAATATTTTAGCTCCACAGATGTTCTTACCTTCATAGTGGGTGTGAAAACAGGTCAACAACTTCTCTTTAAGTTTTTATCTCTCAAATTACGCAGGTGGCGATAACACCTGAGTTCGAACGGCCTGTATTTGTTTTGTCACAACTCCTTTGTTCGTTAGTATTCGGCAGCTCCCGCAGTTGAAACCACGCCTAGCATGCTGCTGGCTAAAAGCTGTTAGCATAAACACGTATCAACCAAAAGAAACTCGGTGCGCTGTTGCCATGCGCAGCGAGGAAGGAAACGGTATGCCTTGCTCTCATAGGCTAGTTTGTTAGTCCAGCAAATTCGCATAACAAATATTAATGAGTTGCAGCTGAAAACGGACAAAACCAGCTGATTTTTCATCAAGAAAGATTAAAAAGTCTGTTAATCAGTGTTTCCTAACGTTTTTTAGATATAAAATGTTTCATATTACAGGTTAATACTTCAGAAATAACCACAAAGTCCTGAAATTTGTTCAAAATGGCTTCTTTAAGATGTGAATAAAAACAGCTGTTATCTAAAAGGGACCATACAAACATCCATTGTCAGCACTGATGGCGTAAACCACCCATCTTAAAGATGATGCAGCCCCAGACCTCTGGGAGGCTTTTGAACAGTCCACTAATAACAAGCTGAATGGTCCCTCTCCTTTAAAGTCTGCAGGACTCAGAGTCCATGGTTTAGTGTTATGTATTTGGTTGCATCTTTTTGTCACAGCAGCTATAAAACTTTCAGTAGCTTTTTAAAAGAAATCTGTTCATGTAAAAATGCCACTTTTGTTCTGTAATATATTAGAAATCACAGGTATCAACACGCCACAAACACACACTGGAAAATTAAGTGACCTCCTTGCAAGATGGACTTCCTTCAATTTCCTTTTTTTCATCATTGAAATGTCAAGAAATCTATAACAATAAAGATTTTGTGCCACAAACACACACACATACATCTGCTGACTTCCACATAGACACGTTAGATTTTATGCCCATGTGCACAACATCTTGTGCTTCCTGACTCATTTAAATCCTTCCTATCTGCAATGCCCCTTCAATTACTACCAATTACTGCTATAAACACAGAAAGATGAGCACCAAAATGCCAAAGTCATCTGGCTCTTGGTTGAATGCAACCCTCTTCTGTCCCAGAGTGCAGTTCCTGTATTGATTTTCAAAAGGCGCTGCTGTTGATCCATGAAGGCAACATGGTGGCATATATTAGAGCCATTTGAGCCAATTAGAGTGATGTATGTTCCGGCAGCCGGCGGTGCCACAGTCGGCGACGCACTTCAACGGAGACTCCCTCCATCATATTTCAGAGTAATTAGAAAAACATCACAGGCAGTGTGGGTTAAACATGTAACTCCATGCTACTGCTGTGGAGTTACTCACAGATATACGAACAGCTAACTCTGTTTAATGTTGATTTATGATACTAAATTTTCCCTGATACCTTACATCATTTATCTTCATTTTAAAGGTAGATACATCTCATTCACGAATGGAATCACTGATGATTCACCTGGCAATATGAGGAAAGGCACAGATCCACTGCCGGCTGAGTTAGAGCTCCGAGCTTCACGTCTCATCTAAAGGGGGTGCTTCGGGTCACCTGCGGCTTCCCTTGGAGTTACAGCAAAGACTAAAAGGAGCTTAACTTGAGCAGTCAAGCTTGGTGGACCTATTTCAGAAGGAATAGGGATGGGAAAGAGTTGTGTGAGAAAGAAAGTGTGTATATGTGTTGCCTACACAAACCCTATTTTTCTCTTCACTGCTCGCATGGACACGATCATCTGTGCCCTCTTATTCTCCCCTATAGAGGCATAAACAAACAGCAAAGCATTGCTACAACTCTGTATATGTTTGTGTTTCTACATGTTTGTACAAATAATACATAAACTGAAGGACATTATGCACTACCTATAGGTATAATGGTTCACATACGTATGTACTTTTATTCACCTTGAAGCATGTTAGGAGTTTCCTATTTTTTGCACAACCTCTTGTAATGTACCACACCGTTTTAAGCAAGTGCCAAGTTCCAGCTTTTCTATAAAATCAACGATTTTACCCACTGCAAATGTTTGCTGTTGTTTTTTTTAAATTTAGATCATGATTTGGAGAAACATACAGTATTCTGTATGTTTAGGTGAATACAGAATGAAATGTGATGGGAGAATAAAACATGTTCACTGCAAACACAGTTAAGCAGAAACAAGTCCCAGCGAGTGGCTCTGTGTTTCCTCTGGATGACAAACTCAATTAGAACAGTGTCCTCTGCTCTGATAAGAGCCACTGAGTTCTGATTTACTTGTTTCCATCTGGTCCAACTATTGAATTCTGCTTATGTATATAGCTCCAGTTCACCGTATAAGTAATTGCAAAGCCCTATAAATGAAACACTGGCGTTGAAACAAGTCCTGATTCAAACCATTAATTGTAATTGCATCAGATTTAATATATTGTACAATGTCAATAAGTAAAATGTTGTCTATCTATAGAAAGCAGCAGATTTATTTGAATTTATATTTCAACGCGATCAGTTGATGGGAACTTATCTGGAACTATTCTTAATATAGTTTCCATTTCCAACAAGAATCTGTTCATCTGAGTGAGGCAAAATTACAGATGAAATAAATTTAAAGGAACTTAAGGCAGCTTTACAAAATCTGACTCAGTGCTGCCGCGACAGGCGCTGTGGCTAACTGCAGCCACCAGCCAAGCCGGCACGGGAGCGCGCACAGACACTTTACAGACTGTTCGTCTTCACAGCACTGCACCGGGGAGGCTAACATACTTCACGTCAGGTCTCTCCACTCTGTTATTTGATTTGATCTCATCATTTTCATACTGTATCAGGCTCTAAACACGACCTATAATGTTTTCTCACCTGGTCACAAGGAAATGAGCCATGTCAGCATCCGTTTTCACTCCCAAATGCAGCTGAAGTTCCCTCCATGAACCGAACGCATATCCAATATTTATGCGGGTGCCTGCCCGGCTTCGGTCATATTTTTTTTTTAGACTCACGAGATGCCGCTGATAAAGTCTTTTTTTTCTTCGTGGTGCCACTTTTTTGGGGGGTGAGAGTGGATGCAGGTCGTTTGCTGGCTGCAGAAACATCCATAAGTATACCTTCAGTGTTTGAATACAAGTCCACGGCGGTCATGTTCTTCCTGTTCAAGAGCTGTCGGCAACGCGCATGCAGCGTCAATTTACGTCACATCCCTACAACTGCGCGGGAAATTCGGACGTCGAACTGCAGCGCATTATGTAGCACACAGCGTGTCCAAGGCAACAGACATATATGCGGATGGCCTCGTTATTTTGGGTTTTTAATGCTTCATGACCCATTAGCATTGAATAAACTGGAAATGCATGTGTAGTTTTTCACAAATCTTGCCTTAAGTCCCTTTAACAAGTGATTAAAAAATGAGGACACTTGACTAGATTGAAACATGTGCAAAACAGTTCAGTAGTCACATTTTTTGTCACCAAGAGTTGCAGTCTAGTGAGATAAGGTACTTGCAGACAAAATGTAAAAGAGTCATTATGAACAACAGTTGAGAGTTTGTGGCCTTTTCAGAGTAACTTGCTCACAATCATCCAGTTTAGCACTCCCACGGCTGACCACAGGCAACCTACGACAAATATCTAACAGTTTAAAACATTTTCTGTTAAAACTGTGCAGGGTAATTGCTTCTGCGACCAACGCCTTGGGGGATCGAGGTTAATCATTGGTAATTGAAGACCCTGCTGTGAGTAAATGAGCGTTAATCTGACAGAGTATGTACCATTAGCACTATGGGGGGGTTATAGGGCTGTAAGTGGCTTTGCTAGACCGTTTTTCGCTTGTGTCTCTTGTTCACTCTAGTATTTTTAGCTCATGCATAAGTATTTTGCATATGCTTCAGTCTAATGCAGTGTTGTTGTGTAACAGCAAATGAACTACCATTTTTATTGTTTCCATCCATTTTTAAACTCATGAATACTAATGGTTCAAAACCTTTGTCGTGTAGCACTTTTTTCTTGACACACAAAAAAGTTGTAGAATAATTTAAAAATTAAAACTGCTTTTTATTTACCTGGTCACACTTCTCTGTGACTTCTTCACTGTATGATGTTTCACGGGTTGAAACCTACTGGTGGATTATTGGTTTCTCAGATGGCTCGTGTGTAGATTGCGATTGATGCTGTACGCTGACCTATCCTCTTACTGCTAATTGGTTAACCCTTTAATCCGACTGGTAGTCAGCAATAACACTCCCAAGGCAGCTTGACTTGCTTGGCTGAAGCTCAGCCTGCTGTGCCTGGAAGTCGCTGTCAGACTCTGTCAGTTCATTAATAACAAGTGGTGAAACTGTACAAATGGCTGTCATATTTTTTTTTTTTATGGGATGAGGAAGTTGTGGACCCTGTTGAAGAGCATGGAAAATGAAAGTGATTATGTTTTGTTATTACTTGCTCATTTACAATCAAACTTACTTGAATAGGTCGTATATTTATTCTGAGCCTGACGAGCTCGGATCACAACTGCCATTTCACACAAATTTCATGACTTTGTGGTTATTTTTTAAGTATTAACCTGTAATATGAAACATTTGATGTCTAAAAAATGTTAACACCGATTTACAGACCTTTCATTCTGTCTGCGAGAAGTTTAGTCTGGCTTCGGCTAAAACTCATTAATATTCATTATGCAAATTTGCTGGACTCAGATTGGCTAACAAACTAGCATATGAGAGTAAGGCTTCCTGTTTCCTTCCCCACTGCGCATGGCAACAGCGCACCAAGTATCTTCCGGTTTTATGCTGCAGCTTTTAGCCAACAACCTGCTAGGTGTGGTCTCAACTACTTGAGCTGAATATTAATGAGCAAAGGAGTTGTGATATAACAAGTACAGGCCGTTCGAACTCGGGTTTTATCCAGCCCATCCTGTTGGAATTCTGGAGTATTAATTGCAAAAGATTTGATTTAAATTACTGGCAGGAGTCCTTCAAAGATGGATTCTTCAAAAATCTGGGCAGTCGATGCCTCTCTCTAAAAATATTTATGGGAATTTGGACCCTTAAAAATATAAAAATACAGGCGCGTTCTTGCCTAAAAATGCTAAATAGTGCATCTTTTTTATACCTGTTTGGTAGTCTGCTAAGTATGAACCAACATGGCAGATTATCAGTTAATTTAGAAGGGGTGAATATCAGCTGATTCATTGCTCTGCCTGTTATTTGGTTGGGTTATAAACTGGGCCTTTACTTTTAAGTAACATCTATATAAATTCAGGATAAGGACATCTAAAAAAAAATCTGTCATAGTTTTTCAAGAAGTAACTTCCTTTTTTGTCTTTCCTATCTGTTTTGCAGGAACACAGCTTGAATATATTGACCCTGATTGATGAGTTGTTGTCATACACGGCAGCTCCATGGCTCATTCCATCATGACCTTTTTTTCATCAGCTGTACTTGAACCTTTTCTCATTTTATAACCAACAAAATATTATTGCATTTATGTCTGAATTATGACAATTTTTAGATAATATTTACATTAACATTGCAAGTTTCAGTCCCTGTGAAAACTGCTACATAATAAACAAAAACACCAAACAATGACTAATAGCATTCAGGAAATGTTCCCTCAAGTTCAATAAGTTTATTTCAAAATTGAATACATTATTTGTTAAATTGCATAAGAAATGAATGTAGTACAAATTAGTTTATACAGAGACACAATCCTGCTGCAGAATTGATTAGCTTAATGAGTTAATAGAGGTGAAACAACGGCCAAGTTCCAGCCATACCTCTCACGATGAGAAATCACATCGGACAGGTAATCGGAATGAAGATAAAACAGTGCCACTGGGATCTTAATTACTTCATGTGCAACCTAATTGTATTGCCATGCACAATCTGCCAGTCGTTCAGTTTGTACTAACAACATTATGCTCAAATAGAACTAGGAGACATATGTTGAGGTTAGAGCTGTCAGGTCGTATTGAGGAAAACGTAGCTGCTCAGACTCTTCCTGTATTTCCCTCCATTTTTGTCAGGTATTTCTCACCCTGGGGTAAAGTGAAGCAAACATTAGGGGTATTTGATCCTTCTAATAAAACAAGACATAGGCCTACACACATCATTGGACATGTTCTTGTGCTTTCAGTGTATGATGGGGAATAAAATGATGGCTGAATAAGAGGAATGAACACTCAAGGGCCTATTAATTGATATGGTGAGCAATGTGATGGATGTATTTGGATGTTTTCAAGTGGAAGTCTTCGGTGAAATGTAAAAATTAAAGCAGGTACAATAGATTGTTCTTAGACAACAATTTATAGTGATTTCTTAATTCCTTCTTTATATAAGTTGTGGTTTAGGGCAATATGTAAGATTTGCTAAAACATCCAGTGAGTTTTACTCCAATTGTATTTAGGCTGTCAAAAAAAATAATAATAATCCATGGCACAAGCCTTTTTAATATGACATTTTTTTATTATTCTGGATTTAAGTAGTGGCTCTGGCAGCCTGTCCAGGTTGTATTCTACTTTTCACCCAAAGACTGCAATCCTATGACCTTTTACAGGATAAAACGAGTACAGAAATTGGATGAAAGGAACCAGAAGGGTCTGCATGGTAGGACCGTTATTTCACTTTTGACTTGCATAAGAAAAGTCCTGGTTCTTAAGATACTCCAGTTTCTTCTCACAGTCCAAAAACATGCACTTTAGTTTAATTTGGATCATAACGTGACTTTAGTGTGAAAGGTTGTTTGTTTATATGTGGTCTTGAGATGGACTAGCAACTAGTCTGGGGTGTCCCTGACCTCTCACCCAGTGACTTACCCTGTGGGTAAGAAAATTGACTGACTTACATATACTGGAATGTCCCATTTATAAAACCCTTGTTTTTATGTGCTTCTTTATAAGAGTGTTAATCAAGAATTAGAATGTCCTGATGAATGAGCTTCCTGCAGACCCCCCAGATTAATTACAGTGCTGAAGTACCAGGATACCATTTGTCTTTGAGTGCTAAATAAACAGCAGAGACTTGTAACAGAAGTGACAGAGTGTGTGGTTTCTGTCTTTGCAAGAAGTGAGAGGTGTTTTCACATGTAGCACATGGAACAGACCTGCTTTAGAGTGCTGTACTTTATGTATAGCAGACTTTTGAAGTCAAAGCCACAAAGAAGTGCGTAACTTGTCTTTAATAAGGAAGTGAATCCAATTATGTAATGAGAGTTAGTCTAAGACTGTTTAAAACAATGCTAAACATGATTACTTTGAATGCAAAAATTAAAGAAAATCAGTGAAAAAAATTGCTTCAAAATTTCAAGCAATTGCAAAAGGGTGCCATAGACTCAGCCTTGGTGTGCACCACAAGTCCCCAATGTAGTAACGTTATCACTTAACCCTAAATAAGCATGTTATAACAAGAAAGTTATAGTTAAGGGGCATATGGGACGATGAATAAAGGCAACCAGGACCAACTATGCAAAAACGTAAAAACAGTGGCATGTCATGCTTTTTACGGCAACCAGTAACATACTTCAAAAGATTAGGAGTGGCAGCATCATCAACATAGACAACTATTATTTTAGGATTGTCATTGTTTATTAAACCTTTTCTCTAATACAGATTTTTAAACGCAGTACCATTAATGGAATGAGTGGCTTAGTCTAGGCTTGCAAAACTATCCGTTTTGGGCAAATCTAACATTTCAAGCAGCAGGTTAGGGTTTATTTTACTTTTTAACATAAAATACTTTGAAGTTTAACCAAAGCCAGTCAAATCTGTATTTCCAAATCCATTTGAAATATTACTAGTTTCCATATTTTTCATTTGTAGTGTCACCAGTATCATTCACAAAGTCTTCCATCTTATTGTCAATAATAATAATAATAATGTATTGAATCCCATTTAATTTCTGGGAGCAAAATTTTACATAATATTTTGTTCAAATACAGTAGAATTTTTTTTTATCTGAATCATCACCATGTGTCTAATTGTGTATTTTATAATATGCCAAGTAGCACATGTCAGCAAAAGGGCACAGCAGACATAGGGTCACTAAGGAAAAGGTTCCCTCTTTTTGAAGAAATACAGCCTACATTTCATCTCTCACACACACACTAACCCTGACACACATGCACATTCACACACATTTAATAATAATAGGGTGGGACTACTGAGGAATGTGTCCATGCAAGCAAAAACATTCAGCCTCTGGTTTGGCAGAAACTGACTGCCTAGTCTTCTAATTTGGCCCCCTGCAGTTTTCTCCCCTTTGTTAATTCAGTGCATTGTGTATTCCCATGTAAAACAAGAATTTAAAAAAGAGACGAGCCTGTTTATTTCATTTCAGTCAGGAGCTGTTGGTGCGTGACTGGGAAGAACTCTGGAGGCAGTGCTGACTGAAACAGGCATGGACTCAGCTTAGTTGCTGCCAGGCTTCTGTCAATGACCAAACCACAATACAAAAAGCTCTTGTTTTCTAATACCAGCAGAGAAAAGAACAGATACGCTCCATGTGGCTGCACTGTCAGCACTGGCATTAAACGTTACACATATAGGACCCCAAATCAACCCTATTTATGACGCGACATGTATTGTTTATGAGCTCATAGTTTTTAGATTTCCACTCTGGCTATGCTGCACTCACTCCTGCCACACCTTGCCACTACTAACACGTTGAAATGGGACTCACATCAACATATCATTTTCCCTTCCTGTTGGATTGAAAGTGGAAATAGTTTTCCCACATCAAAACAGGGTGCAATCTGGTTTTTTGTTCTCTTGCTTGGTCAAGCAAAGGGCTTTTCTGTCATGTCCATTCAGTATGAATTTTTATTTTTGTATTGACAGGAACACAATTCGAAATGGACGGGATGTGCTCTTAGAAAGCAACAAGGATAGAATCTCAAAAATATATTTAAATGACATCAGTTCCACTTTTATAATCTTGAAAGCAAATTTTGTGTGTTGGGGAAAGTGTGTCATAGCCTTTTGGGATTTTTTTGCTTATTTATACTGTCTCTGTTTGCTGTTATTAAACTTGTTTCTTTTTGTTGTTCAGAAAAGAAAAAAAATCAAAGGTCCAAAATTTTAAAGAGGCCATTTCACACAAATTTCAGGACTTTGTGATTATTTCTTGAGTATTAACCTGTAATATGAACCTGTAATATGAAACATTTCTATAATATGAAACATTTCTAAAAAATGTTAGGAAACACTGATTAACAGACCTTTCAATTTCTCTGCGTCAAAATTTGGCTCCTTCCGTCAGGCTTCAGAGCAGCTCGTTTATATTCATTATTCAAATTTGCTGGACTCAGATTGGCTAACAAACTAGCCTATGAGCGCAAGGCTTTCTGTTTCCCTGCCCCGTTGCGCATGGCAACAGACACGCAGTCTCTTCCGGTTTGATATGTCTAATGCTACAGCTTTTAGCCAGCAGCATGCTAGGTGTGGTTTCAACTGCGGGAGCTGCCGAATACTAATGAGCAAAGGAGTTGTGACGAAACAGATACAGGCTGTTCAAACTCAGGAGAACTCGGGTTTTACTGCAACCTGCGTAGTTTGAGAGATAAAAACTAAAAGAGAAGTTGTTGACCTGTTTTCACACCCACTATGAAGGTAAGAACACCTGTGGAGCTAAAATATTCATCAGAAACCTCAGAAAATGTTTTTAATGGAATGCCCTCTTTAAATCTTTAGCTATAAATTTCTTAAATTCTGAGAATTATTTTTATGACAAAAAAAATAACTTTCAGGCGCAGCAACTGCCAGTATTGGTTTAAATTTTGTAATAAGAATAACTGAGAGTCATCAGTTCAAAGATCGTGTGCTGTTGAGTCCTTGGGCAAGACATTTCATCTGCCTCGCCTTGTTGGTGGCGCCCAATGGCGCCCGTACAATGGCAGCTTTGCCTCTGCCAGCCTACCCCACAGCAGCTGTTGCTACAGTACGTGAAGCACTTTGTGAGTCCCCTGACTTAAAAATGCACCATCCAAGTACATTCCATTCACCATTCTGTTCCAGTAAATTGTGTTAATTAAATAGTTTTAAATGTGTGCAATAATTTTCACATTGTATGTTTTATATCTTTCAGATTGTTTAAATCAATGTCTGATACCTGCTCTCCAACATTTAAACTATGGAAACGTTATAAGCTGTGTGACGGAGCTTGCTGCAGACTTTTAAATAATGACTTTTGAAAACATTCACATTTGTCAACTTATTTCATGTTGGGTATTATTGTCAAAACACAAAAGCCTGTTGGATTGAAGTCTGTGACATGAGGTTCCCAACTGAAGGGATAACTGAGGATGTTTAATTGTTTGTGTGTCTATACTGTATGTCTGTTTGAAGATCTGATAGTTTCCATACCCAGAACCAAGGACAACTACTTTTTATACTAATGTTTTATGCTCTTCTTAGTCATGGTGTGAAGGCTCACAACTCAAGATGAACACTGGCTTTTGGCCATACCCTATAGTAAACTTTAACCAGTTCTACCTTTGGTTTTTGGCATTAGCCCTCCTTGTGTTTTTATGACATCAGTCCTACAAAGAACGTAATGCCATCTGTTATTATTCTGGAGAGAAGAAATTCTCCTAGGGTCTAAAACAGGTTTCTTGCCTTGTGTTATAAGTAGCACAGGTGCACCACTGAACAAGTTGGTAAATAGGAAGGGCAGGATTAAATAAATACTTCAAACTGCAAATTATTATATCTAAACACCAATAATATGATTGAAACACTATCTTTGATGTCCTTTTTGTAGCTTTATGACTCATTCTGCCAGTGAATAACTAAAAACAATAGATAGGAAACAATGCTGGTGAAACAGAAAATCCGGCCCCTGTCCTTCATTTCTAACCATGGCCACGTATAGCTCCATTCCTCCTCCTTCGCCTCAATGCTCTGGAGGAATATCTAATACTGCTGCCATTGCTGTCTGTGTACATTGTGAATTCCAGTTATGGTGTGTCTGAATCATTGGTATTCAGAGCACAAGGTCCAAGTGGTGGATGTGCTGGGCAGAATCGACATGCGCAGGTTTATTGAAATCCTCCTCTCCCTCGACCAGTAATTGCTCTCTGTCGTGTCTCCACTCCTCTTCTTACTTCTTTCTTTCGTCTCCCAACTCTTTCACTCCTCATTTCCTTTGTCTTATTTGTCTTCCACTGTTTGAGTACATCTCTCCCTGTTCCCAGTCTTTCGTTGCCCACTTATCAAGTTCCTCCTGCTTCCTGTCTGCGCTTTTTATCTTCATTTCTATTCTCCCCACTCTCACCTCAGAGTTCCTGTTTTCACCTATAAGACAGGAGGGGAAGATAACTGAGATTCCATCATGGGGCTCATGAATAGGTTATGCCGATGTCACTGACGCTCCCCGCTTCTCATAAATACACATCATATTACCCACCTCCTTCGGCAGCACGCGTATAAAGCCTCGCGTTCGTCTTGCCTAACTATCTGCCTCTTAAAATATATAGGGTTTATGCAGCGTGTATGACATTTGGTGTAACAGCATAGCAAATAAATGCAAATCACACCTGCAGTTCACCCACTCTGAATGCGCTCATCTGTTTGTCTTTGGCTGCAGACGGTTCTTTTCTTCTTCGTCTTTCAGCTTTGTCTGTTTCATAGCCCAAGCAAAAATTGATATGAGCAGCAAGCATCATTCAAAGCCAGTCTCATCTATTTCTTCTACCTTCTGTTCAAGAGTCTCTTTTATGTTTTGTGGAAACATCTCACTCTAAGTCTTACATATTTTCCCACGCTGCCTTTCTTCTATTCCCTTCTGGCTTCCTGAACTTTTTAAGACTGTCCCATAGGGAATGGTAACTTCATGCACTGTAATTTTAACTACTAAAATGCATGTAAGTGAATCAGTGCTTTACATGGCTTCTCTTACACTTTTCAGACAGTAGTAGTATTTTTTTTTATCAGAAATCCAGCTCTGCCTGGAATGAGCGCAGGGTAGGGGCAGACCGGGCTTGTTAACAAAGGCAGGATTACGAACAGGATTTCCTTTCGCCGACAGCAGCAGGTCGAATATCACCCTGACCAGTTTTACCTCAGAATCAGCTACTGTGGATAATCCTCTCTGTGTCACTGTGTGTCATGCATGAGCCAGATATAAGGAAAAGAAAGAAAAGGTAGGAAAATGTGC
This sequence comes from Pachypanchax playfairii, assembly GCA_006937955.1. Classification (NCBI taxonomy): domain Eukaryota; kingdom Metazoa; phylum Chordata; class Actinopteri; order Cyprinodontiformes; family Aplocheilidae; genus Pachypanchax; species Pachypanchax playfairii. Next base: position 637,214 of record SSNP01000027.1, read on the forward strand.
AAAAATTGGTCAACATTAGCTGGACATATTTCAACAATATGGAAAACACATTGGATTGGATTTGCAGCTGTAGGTTCAACAATGCTTTAAGGGCAAGAAATGTTCAATCATCAAGTCACAAATCACCAGTCATCAAGAGCAAGTGATCATCTGCAGATGGCTGTGAGCCGAAACACGGTTTGACTTGGATATGCTCAACGATGCATGTATGCCACATTGACCCACTAGTGTGATCATCTGACCCTGTACACCCCCTACCCCTGACCCCCTTGTCCTGTCTGTGCCACTGGAAAGCTTTCACTGAAAATAAAAAGCAGAGTGGGATTTATTCTTTCCCATCTCACAACCAGGGGTTAGGGCTTTTTACTGGGTCGGGATGGCGGCAAAAAACACACGGACATTCATTTCCTTTCTAGAATCCTGAGTCCAATTACAGGAAGTTAAGCTTCTAACGGACATTATTACTCTTTCATGAGCTTTGATGAAGTGGGTCTTATTATGTAAACGGACCTGTGGAACAATAGCTGAGACTGAGTTTTAGGAACCAAGGAGCAGAATGGATTTGAAGGAAGTAAACGATTGAGTGTGATGGTTGATGGATGGAGGAATAGAATGTGTAGAGAGGCGTGGAGGGAGAATGGAAGGGCTCTGTCTGCCTGCTGGCTCTCCCCATTGGAGCATCTGTCTCTCAGACTGTGACAGACGTAGATTCACTGAGGTGGGAGAGAGACAGTCTGACAAATCTTTTGGTCTTTCCTCAATCCGTCATTTTAAATCAAAATGTGTGTCGGGAACAGTAAAGTTTAACTTCTGCTTGTGGGAGTGTTGTATTGGGGTACAATGGGAAGCAATAGATTATTTAAGATGATGTGTAAATGGGTTTTTGGGTCAATCCAAAATATTTTCTCAGGTCTATCCTTTAGTTGGTTGGACAGTGTTTCAATTCATTTTATTTATTCTAATTTTAACTGGTAAACACACTTAACAATTTGTTGTGTGACTGTCTGCACTTTGACTTCAGGAAATAAACACTAAGCTGTTTTTGGCTAACCAACTCAAATAAAGTCTCCTGTGCTGAGATCTCAGAAGCTTTTTATGTAAACCTAAAACATGGGACTGTTTCTGTCTGACTGTGTGAGCTTTGAAAGTCTACACGCTTATGCGATAGCTTGTGCGTTATGGCACAATGGGGCAAATTATCTTCTTCATTAATTTTGACATAAGAGGAAATGAGCCCGTTTTCTGCTTGAGGCAATTTTTAAATTAGATCGACTTGGGTAATCCAGAAATTTTAAGAGCTTGAGAGACTAGACGTATTCTCGAATCAACCTGTCAAAAAAAAAAACAAGCTCAAAAAGGCTGACGTTTTTAATTTATCATGTGCAAGGTCATCAGGCAGATATCTGTTATTGTTGTAGTCCCAGGGTAATTTCTTTTTCATTTTATTTTGATTTCATTTGATCCAGACATGTATTAAAATCCAGGTTGAAAATAATAACATTGGAACCCAAATTCCCTTTACATACTCTCAGTATAGCTAATCATGTCCTAATCTCTGTCTTGTTTTCATCTTCCCATCCACCATCCTGTTCCATTTTCATTCTAGCTGTGTTTGTTTCTCCGGGATGTAGGAAGGGCAGTCAGACTCTCTAGAGAGCCGACAGTAGATTCCAAACACAAGACATTTGACTGTGGTGTCGGAGGATGACTGTTGAATGGCTAAACCCAGAGGCCTGTCTGAGCAGCAGTCAACTAGACACAGAGGTGCAGAGGAGGTGGTGGAGGAGGAGGGGGGGTGGCACGAGAAAGAAGAGAAGAAGGTTAACAACTGAGACAACCGTGTATTGTACAGGATCCTTCCCTGTGGGAGGTCTATTGAGTGAAAGCACTCTGCTTCAGTGGTTTGCAGTGCATGCTTGGTACTGTGCTAAGCACAAACTCTATGTTGCATGTGTGTTAGCTTTAACTTGTTTGACCTATTGTGAGATTTGATGTGGCACTTTTAAGCTTGCATTGCACTGGCAATAAAATTCAAATACACTGTCAGACATTTGTAATACATAAAGTCATGAATGATAGACTTCATCATCAAATTTTATTTGGTTAACAATTGCTTGTTTTTAACATTCTGGTTCTCATGTCATGAATTTATTTTTAGGTTTTTAAGGTACTAGGGCTGCACTATGGTACAGTTGGTAGCACTGTTGCCTTGCAGTGAGAAGGTCCTGGGTTTCAAACCGGGCCGGGACCTTTCTGCATAGAGTTTGTATGTTTTTCCCGTGCATGTGTGGTTAATTGAGGTTAATTGGCAACTCTAAATTGTCCCTAGCGGTGTATGTTCTTGATTTCCAGGTCAATGCAAGTTGAGCTGTACTTACCTCTCACTCTGGAATGGAAAACACAGGTTCCTTTATCTCAATGTTGATTTATTCAGTTTTCTTTTGGCAGAATAAGTTAACTCTGAGTAAGTGTCATGTCTCTGGGTTCTCTGTTTCCATTTATGTTTTTAAGACATTTTTAACCAGGCTTGCTTGTTTCTGCCATTTTTATTGTTTTACTTTTAGATATTTTGTTAGTCATTGGACATGTGTTTGTCCTGGATCTACTTACTTACTGATTGATTGATTGATTGATTGATTGATTGATTGATTGATTGATTGATTGGTTGGTTGGTTGGTTGGTTGATTGATTGATTGATTGATTGATTGATTGATTGATTGATTGATTGATTGATTGATTGATTGATTGATTGATTGATTGATTGATTGATTGATTGAGCGAGCGAGCTCCTCTTTGTTGATGTCTGGTGTTTGCCTTTTCTATTTATGATCAGATCTTTCACCCCCAGCATTTTTTGTCTCTTGTCCTCATTGTTCTCTGCTTTGTCTCCATAATACCCTGATCTCTGCGTTTTCCCCACCTTGTTCTTGGTCTGTTTGTCATGTTTATCTGATTTATACCATGTTTTATCTCCCACCATGTCACATCTGCTTCCTCTGGTTTCCTGTCTTTCACTTACGCTCTGCTCTCTCACCTGGTTCTGTCTAATAGTCTGGGATGTTGTTCACCTGTAGTCTTCAGCAGTATAAGTTCTCCGTACAGTCTTCAGTTCTCTGCCAGGTCCTTGTATTTGTCTCAATTAATTGAATGTGCTTGTTTGGTGATGCCAGCCTTTGTTTTTGTAGTTATTAAAATGTTTTATTCAGTATAATTCATCTTCTCAAGTCCTGCATGTGTTTGGGTCCATTTCTACTGCATTACAACAGTAAGGCAACTATACCCAGAGTCTGTTGGACCTTCTTTAAGATGCAGGTGTGCATCTCTTTCACAACACATTTTTTGGGCATCCTGAAAGAAATCTTCAGAGAAAAGGTTCATTGTTAGTGTTTTAAATCACTACCAGTCCCGACTGTGATGATACAAAATCAGAATGAAGTTCAGCTCCTGAAACTTTAACTCGAGAACCGCTAGATAACAGAACTCTGTGGTAGAATTGATCAGTTACAGATGTTTCTGAGCCTTTGAGAAGACTCAGGCAGACTGGTGTGTCTAAAGGATGTGTAACAACAGCTGATGAAACAAATCGTCTTATCCCACCATAACAGTGATGTGCTATATTTCCCAGTGGGGTTTTCCTTTTCTTTCTGTCAGTGTCCTCTTTTTTCTTGTCTCCCACAGCCATGACTTTATCTAGGTTACATCACTTTTTGGGGGATGTTTCCATTGAGTTGCTGCTCTTTCTCCTTGACAACATAAATTAACTTTGGGTTTTCGATCCCCAAGAAAGTTTGTAGAGATTCTGTCAAAACTTTAGTGAATCTGAAGAAAGATAAAGTTGT